>JAZHYW010041295.1:0-104512 GCA_037355805.1 Ixodes ricinus | reverse complement strand
TTCGACCACGGGTTCACCTAGGCTTCTGTCTGGAATGGGAAAGTTCATGTTTTAAGTAATATTCCGTGGTCGAAAAAGAAAAAAAAGGAAATGAAGTCTTTTTATTTTTATTTTTTTAAAGTAGGGAGGGAGGGGGTGTTTTCTGCCTGTCACTGGCGTAACCAGGACTTTTTTTTTTTATGGAAAAAAAAAGGGGGGGGGGGCTTGGTTGCTGCTTCCCTTCTGACTGGGCCCCTGCTAAATCAGCTTCGTTTTCTTTGGGTTTTGCATTTGTTTGTTGGTTTCTTTTTTACCGAGCCCCTGCTGGTTTGTTTTGCCTTATGCAAATGTTTGTCAATGTATACAAATATTTTCGCTCAATGTCATTAGCAAAGCTTTAACGCTGTGGCTAGCGTTACGTCCGAACGGAGCACTGGAAACGCGTATACCTAACCCTCCCCCCCGCCCTCCTCTCTCTCCCCGTGAACCTAGGGAAGGCGGAGATTTGGACGTAACTTGGGTTACGTCGGACGTAACGCTAGACACTTCGAAGCTTTAAAGGAGCTGTGCAACGATTTTAACGTTGAAAGAATTGGCGTTTTTTACTTTTGACATTGTTCACCTTGTCACAAAGGACAGAAAACACATCTCCTTCCTTCGAAATGTTGCGATTCCACCACGTAATCGCGAGGCAAAAATTAGATTATTCCCCGACCTACAGCCGCGAGCGGCGGTCATGAGAAACGCGCGGCATGACGTCAATTGGGTAGTTGTAAAAAAGATAGCAAGTTGTGCGAATACCTGCTCGATAAAAGGTACCTTTTTTATAAATCTTGTTGTTCCAGCGTAAATATAAATGCATCAGAAACCTGGTATCATCGACAAAACTTTTATTGTACGGAGTTTCAGTGGCGCCATCAATCCTAGGTCCACAAAACCGTCAACAGCAGAACAGCCGCCAGAAGTTGGAGGAGGAGGGGGACAGGGCCGGACGGGATGGCCGGACCCGGATGAGACTTTCCTCCTTTCACCATATTGTTTACGCGGCGCCTGCCAGCACAAGGTCACGCGGTCGCCAGCGGATGAGTTCTCGCTGCTCACTGGTGGCTCTAAAGAGAGAGCTTCACCGGAACCTCGCGCCTTCCCCTTGACGTCACGCGCACGTGACTCTGAAGTTAGTGAAGGAGTTCAGAGGCGCCGAAAACCTCAATCTTTGTCCATTTTTAAAATAATGACTAGGACATGCAGGCAAAAGTAGTTTTTTGTTCTTTACTTCAGAAAGGTCGAGACACCAACTCCCACATTAGTTAAGCAAAGCACTGAAACTGCTGCACAGCTCCTTTTAGATGGCCTCATAACCTAACTTAAAGGGATTGTCCGGTCGAAACCGGAAGTACTTAAGTTTTGGCGCTCGTTACGTCGAGGGTGCCTTCATATAGACAAACATTATTTTTATTTTGATACATGATCTCCCCTTATTAATTACACCTTTCAAGAGCGTATGTACGAAACTGCACCCCGAATTTCGCAAGTGTCAATGGCTGACATCCGTAGCTGCTGCGTGACGTCACAAAACGCAAAGGTTTGTCGGATGGTTGGGATAACAAGCGTTGGTCGACGGATGTTTTGTATATCGTTTCGAATTATATAGTCTCCTAGGCTGTACCCTACTGAAATACGTTTTTTTTAATGCAGTTCCTAAGTGTGCAAGAAAAAGTCAAGGCTTTTAGCAGGATATTACTCAAAAACGGCCATAAGCGTTGAGCAAACGTATGCCGTTTCGCGCAAACACAACTGCTGACGGCCACTCTCGCAAAGCAAAGGATGCAGATTTTTTTTTTTATTGCCTCTGAAGCGGCACTTAGGTACACGAAGCGGCATCTGGGTACACATATCGGTGGATCTACTGGATTGGTGATGAGGCTACTGGTCGTTCCCTTGGAGGCGATTTCCGCGGGTCGAAGGCAAACGGTGAATCGTTCAAATGCATGTCGTCACTTGACTTGGACGAGCTTGGTGAATCGTAGCCAAGCTCCATTTTTTTCTCGCGGTTCAAACGGAGTCTGGCTGCACGCGTGCTAAATACAACTTTTAGCACCGTTCCAAATGGCCTAGCTGTTGGTTTCGGTTTCGCCGCATAATCAAACCCATTGTTCCGATTTGGCCGAGGAGTGGGTGTACGTAGTTGAATATCGTTGGCACAGCATCACACCTCAGCTTACGAGGCTTCTGTCCGCTTAGAGCTCAGCTCGTAGCTCTCATCTGTGAGATGATTGCTGCATAAGCGGGATCTCGATCTTGGCGGGAACCCAGTCCCTACGCACGTCGACGATCCATTTTGCTCGTCACTGCGCGTCTCGTGGAAAAGTGTGGAACGTCACGTCTTGGCTCGCATGTGCTGCCCGGTGGTTGTGGCACCCAACCGCGCAACAAAAACCCCACCCATCCACGAAACAAGTCGAACGCAACAACAAAAACGAAGCACGCTGCGTCGTTCACTAGCAGGCAAACGACGAGACGGGAATGCTCGCTTTGCGTTGTGTGACGTCAGAGCTTCAATGTTGCCAACGAAAGCCGCGTTTACGCTAGGAAGCGATGGGAGCACCATAAATTCAATTAATCATTCAGAGGGGCATATAAAATTCAGATTTTGCGCGTACGGTGGGTCTCGAGGCAATAACAATGATATTCAATTGTTTTCTCGAATACAAAATTTGACCGGACAATCCTTTTAAAAAGGAAATAATAAAAACATTGAAGTGCTCATAACCTAAATTTGGGAAAATTCGGTAGATGGGTAAAGTTGACTATTCAGATGCATATATAGCCTAAACTTGGATTTCAGTTCGCACTAGAACATCATAATCCTCGAGATGTCTCGCAGATAGGAGCATGCTGGTAAAATACAGGTATTAAGGAAAGTGACAGTCTTTGTCACTTTCCTTTTATCTCAAGACGTGTTAAGCAGTCCTTCACTTTAAATGCAGCAATCATATTGAGCGCCTTCTGACAAGTGCAAGTGGAGGCCAACAATACACCATCAGAGGCCCCAGTTTTTTACCGCAGGACTGTACAGTCGCCAGGCAGAGTTTACGAGGCACGAGAACGCCAGTCAAAATGACTGGCTGTGCTTTCTGACAGCTTGTCGCTCTCAAGACTTGTGCTTTGCGCACGCATCTTTTGTGTTCGCAGTCATGTTTTTTTTTCTCTCACTTCCGTAGGATAACGGGGGCTGGCACAAGGCACTGCGTAATGTAATCTGTAGCATGCGAGCTCTGTCACCCATCATGCTGGCCGTGGCAGACGCACGGCATGACGTTCTAACAAAGCGGCACCTTGCACCGGTCCCGGTTATTGGACGGAAGCGAGAGAAAAAAAGACAAGACTGCAAACACAAAAGGAGGCGCATGCACAAAGCGCAAATCTTGAGAGCAGCCGCACGCTGTCTGAAGGCACAGCCAATCATTTCGGCTGGTGCTCCCGTGCCTCCAGACTTTGCTGCCCACCATACTTCTTGGGGACTGTCCCGCACCTTTCATAGCGCTCTCCAATCAGAAATAATGTTCCTTCAGATGCTGCGGTAACCAAAAACAACCGAATTGAACCACGTATTCGTTCCGCAGCTCCGCAGCAAGGCCCAGGAGTGCATCGGATGGCCTTCCGAGACAGCCGCGGGGTCCCCTGCTGCCCTTGGCCCGCATGCCGGTGCGCCAGCCGCGTCTGGGCCCCTTCTTTCTGCAGTCGCCGTGCAGGGTGGGGGTCCTCGCAAACCGAGTCCCGTGTTGCACCGTTTGAGTCAGGCACAGCACCACCTCCAGGAAGTGTGGAATCTGGTCAACGACTTCTGGTATGGCCCCTCTCGAGTACATCCAGTTTGTTAGGATGCAGACACTCATGATGAAGCGCCTGACAACAGTCGCTGCTAACAAGAGCAGATGCGTAAAAGGAGCTCACTCATACCCTGTTGCAGGTTCAGAAAAGCATGCTCCTCCCGCGAAGCTCTCCGCCCTTTTCAATTGGCAGAGCGAACGCCGGAGAGGGAAGGAGGGACTCTCCTCCTTTCCGGTGTTCACTATGCTAAGTGGAAGGGGTGGGGGACTTCAAGGGAAAAGCTTGCTTTTCTGAACCTGCAACAGGGTATAAGCTGCCATTTTTGCAGCATGGAGAATAAAAATCGAGGATTTAAATCGTGATGTAAATCTGACCAGTTTTACTCCAATGATTTAAATTGGTGGTTCTCAAGCATGGATGTGTCGGGGACCCCTTGGGGACCAAGTGATGTGGGACCCCATGCCAGTGGGGAAAGGGGAATGGGGGATATAAAATAAGACAACTAATTGCAATGTAAAAAGGGCATCCTTTACTGTTAACAAGAAGCATCATGTAAAATGATGGATAGATGGTAACGGCTGGACCCTTTATAACGGGCAGTAGGTATTTGACTCTTCTGAGTGAAATCGGAACATTGAGCTTGATTTCTACATTCCACTTTGTTCGCCAGCTACCCCATTACAAAAGCCCCATGAGGAATTTTTGTAACTGTCGCCGTCATTCTGCCGAGTCCGCTCATTTGGATGCCGACTGTACCTAAAGTACCTAGCATCCGCCCATTTTGTAAAAAGGGCCAACCACCCCTCAATTCTGTATCATTCGGAAAATGCACAAAGGACATATCTTTACAAATTGTTGACCTAAAGGGCTCCCATCCCTCAGTTTTACATGATTATCTCCAAATTTCGAGTGGGCACTCGCTCGAGATTTTATGGTAGTGTTAAAGGTATCATTTTCTAGCTACAGTGATTTAAATCAAATTCATTTGATTTAAATCAATTGAACGTGATTTAAAGTGAAATAAATCTAATTTAAATTAAATGAACTAATTAAAATGTTTTCTTTATTAATTTTTGCATACACTACCACTGTTGCCAAATTGTTGTTGTGAAGAATGTTCCTTTGTATTAGCCTACCGTAAAATACCGGTGCTCACGTCGCAACAAGTGCCCACACCCTACTATCGAAACATTTTAAATGGGACATTTGAAGCTGCCCCCAACCCAGTGAACATCTGAGCCCACCGAGCTAATAGAGTTGTTCCTCCGTGTCCGTTGCTTCTCCAAACAGCCGGTGCAAGACGGTAAAACTTTATGCAAGTGTGCTGGTGCAAGGGGGTGAAGCTTGATGTCAGAGTGCCAGCAGCCGGGTGCAGGTGTAGCCTCCATCGTGGTAGGGAAAAACTAGCGACACGAGTCGTGGCAGAATGGGGAACTATGTCTGGGTAGAAAGTCAAATCTGCACAAAGGTGCTAACAGATGACACTAACGTCGCTAATCACGCGGGCCACGACTGCCGCAGCCTTTCCCCTCCCCCTTTTTTCCTCCCTCCATTCCATGTATTCTATGTTCTATGTTCTTGCCGTTCGTTACTCTGATTCCGCTGGTTCGATTGCAATTTTCAAAGATAGCGTGTCCGAGCCCAGAACATTTGAATACAGCTTCTGCGCTCAACAGCTATCTTAAAAAAATGCACGATTCCGCAGAGTTACAGGTACACGGCATATGAAACAACAAAAAATATGCCAAACTTTTATTTGTTTTTTTCAGAGAACAATACAGTTTTGCAGACGCTTGCCCTTTAGGCATCCACGACTGGAGTGCGGACTTGTTAAATACTACCTTGATGAAGTCTGTGTTGGAAGAGGTGAACTTCTTCTGATAAACAGATAACAGCATCCTTCTGCAAATATGTAAAAGAAACAAAGCCTATATTCACTCCATGTGCGGTTGCTTCGGCACGTTCTAGTGTTCTACGTTTAGTGAGACTAAGTTGCAAATTCCTCGGGGAGGTTATAACTTGATTCAACAAATACACATCATTCTAAAGGAGAAAAAAAAAGTTAGTTTTTTTTTCTATAACATTTGCGGTCAACTTCATTGACCTTTCTTTTTCTGTCGTACAACTGAATATACTTACATACAGGTAACTGTCACAGAATGCAGCTAACTTCATTGACCTTTCTTTTTCTGTCGTACAACTGAATATATTTACATACAGGTAACTGTCACAGAATGCAGCTAGAACTCGCCTGCAGTAAATGAAAATCCAGGGCCCCAGTCTTTCGTATATTTCCGATTGCCGAATCCCAGATGAGTGTGCATGCTTTGAGTGAAAACCAAAACGTTGCTTGGACCTCGCATACTTCTAGCGATTGAACGGCCTCTTAGGAAACATGGACGGCAAAAAAGATCCTCCAGTTCCGATGTGTTGATTTTGTCGACTTTGCTTCGGCGCATTCGAGCCATCCGTACTGTGCGCAACGAGAACAGGGAGCAGAGAACACTGTTGCAGTAGCCACAGGTAGAAATTCGAAAGCTGGCACTGTGGGTTACTCAACCCCGTTGGGAGATGGGCTTCCCGATTAGCTCGGGCAGACTGAGAACGTTGACAGTATGGTGGTTGAGGTAGTCTTCTACCGCAGCGCGTTAAAAAGTAGTGGTGAGAACCCGAACTAGGTACAGGTGGTAATGCATGGATGGATGTAGAATTGGTAGCATCTGGTGCCTCACTTTGGTCAACTTACAAACTTTGGAGCTGCATCCAGCTGGCGCCTGTGCAAAGCAGGCTTGATGAGAGCGGTGTGCTGCTTTAAAAATGAGGTGTTCCGCCAGACCCCTCTACCGGTCCTTTACCGTTCCGCCAGATCAAACCGTGGCCTATTCTGTCATGTATCCCGCTCGATTTTATGCTCTCAAACCTAACAAGCGCCCATCCTCATTTTTTAAAATATTATCTCCAACTTTTGGGTGAGCACTTGCTTGGTATTTTACAGTATTGATGGGGTCTGTAAATGTAAAGGCTCGAATATAGTCTAACGTAGAGCTGGTGCGTGCGAATGTGCGCCTCTCAGTCGCAGCGCTTGAGATGTTTATTGGTCCCGGATCCCAAGCTTGTGCTCGTGGGCCAACGAAATTCCTGCATGATGCACTACGAGGTGTTTGCTGCGCTTGGCATTCAAGTATAGACATAGACGAGGCTTCATCTCGTTTTTTTTGTTGTGGTTGGGAGGACTGAGAATGGGGCTGAGTTGACAGGAGGTACCCTTCCAGTAATATACTCTTGTTGGCATCAGAGCCTTATACACAGAGAGCTTGGCCATTCATTGGGAAGTATAGGAGTCGAATGAGGAGACGCCATTGGCCGAAAACGTGCTGGGCGTGTTCCAGCGCGTCTCCACAACTTCGAATGTGGCCAAGCAGAAGCTAGAAATAATACCCTGGCGGTGGTCGCGAGTAACAAAATTAATAAGTGCGTCGGAGTAACTCTCGGTCACTGAAAATATGGTGCACGTGATGTTTCAATCACAGTCATCCAAAACCATGGTGGAAGAGCGCGACTAGTGGAACAATCGACATAATCTGTACGCCGGCCGTCCGAGCAGTCACACTCTGTCCGAGCAAAACAGAGTTCGAGCGGCGCATTCATTTCTTGCATCTCTCTGCATGATCATAATCGAAACATCACATGCACCTTATTTTCAACTATGAAAGGTTACTGCATTTAACTCTTGCGCGCTTATTAAAACCACTTATCAATGATTAAAACTGTTTCTCGCTACCACCGCTAGGGGATTCTTTTCGGCTTCTGGTAGGCCAAGATTGCATGTCAAGCCCTCTTTCTGCATCTGGTGCCAGCCCTGGCTCTGCCCGCTCCTCCTATTGACCAAACTCTTTCTATACATGGCTCTGGTTGGCATAATTGGCAGCTCAAGACAATTTTTGTACCCCTGTAATGATTCAAAATTTTACAGGAAGGATTTTAGAAATGTAATTGTGGTAATTAGTCACCCAAACCAGGTCTTTATTGCTAAATAAAAAAAAATAATATATTTGAAGTGTTGGTTAGTTATAATTGTGTACACTTTCGTTTCGAATTAGTCCTGCAAACTGCGATCGACACGAACTGTAATCCTTAAAATATGGTATTTACCAGGAGTGGCCAGACTGAATTTCAAAGGAAATTATCTATATGACAAATATCTCAAATCTGTCAAAATATCTCCCATTCCTGTGGGCAGCATATAAGATTGAACAACATAGGATGGAGGAGGTACTTTTAGTGCGACACCTCTTTAAAACCAATGCGACAGTAGCTTGTTTTAAAGAGATACGGAAACAAAAATTGAAATATTCAAATTTCGTTCGGAAATGAGTTAAGCATGACGGATAATAACCGTAAATGATGATCGCACGTTTATATTTTGAACGATTGGCTATATTTTCGTTCCAAACGGTGCGCTCGAGCAAGCGCTTGAAGAGAAGCGAATGGAGAGCGCGATGCATCATGGGATATCCGACGCAAACAAAAACAGAAAGAAAAGATTTCCCGTGTTCGTGAAGTAGCAAGGCTGGCGTGATTATGAGCTTTGCCATTGGTGGCGTTGTCAGCGTTGTGGTGGTGTCAATAGCGTCAACCCGTTACAACCGAGCCGTTCGAAGTACACGTGGGCTGATGAGCGTGTGGCTGGCCTAAAGGTAGCTTGCACAACACTGTCAGCTTAGGGCTGGACGGGTTGGGGAAAGTGAGTTTTGAGCGACTGGCTAATCTTCTAGGGGGAGAATGGCTGTATCCGGGTGCACAAACGAGGGTTCGAGAAAGAGGGAGTCCCTCCTTTCCGTCTTCTTAGACTATTTAGTTCAATGCGCGATTTGTTAGTTGAGGAGGAAAGCTAAGAAGGAAAATGTTGAAATTCCAAAGAGCGACGTTGCTCGATGGAATCTGCTACGTCATTACTACGTAGCAAGTTCCCCAACGTTGCTAGATTACCTCCCAAATAGGCTCCACATGCATCCACCAGGTGCACGTTGAAAGATTGTTTAATTAGCTTTAAAATTAGTTTCCTTGTTCCTTTCAACGCAAGGCTGGTGTTTTTGAGGTTATGCTGCAACATGCAACACATTAAAGCTAAAAAATGAGCGCTGGAATTTCGTTTCCCTACCCCTTCGTTTTAATCAGTATTGGTCACCCAACTCCTTTGTTTCTACTGCTGAACTTTTGTGCCTTTTGTAGTTGATTTCCAGATGTGAGAGCATGTTTCGTTGCCCATGGTTTCAGTGGCACGCTCTGCAATCATCTCCATCAGCCACACCAGTTCCTCTTCAACGAACGCCCGGATCTGTTGCTGGAGAAGCCCGTTCTGGTTGAGGCGTACAGATGCATCGCTCATATCATGGACCACATGTCCAGGTATGCGGATTCTGGCTTGCAGTTCGAGCCTTCACTCGGAATGTGCCGTATTTGCTCAAAATGAGTTTTTTTTCTTTTTGCTCTTTGTCCTTCCAAGCATGACAAGGGACAATCATTGCGATTTATAGTGGAAGCCTAGCAACTGTTAAGGCACAAGTAATGTTTAAACTCTAATAGCATGTCTGCATTGTGACTCTTGGCATGTTTCACATGTTGAGACAAGTTTGAATGGGAGCAGGGGCTTTATTGAACACATTTCGGGAAGAAACTTGATGGAGGGTGGTCTCTTCCCGAAACATTTCTCCAATAAAGCCTTTGCTCCTATTCAAGCTATGTTTGTAACTTTTTAATTGAACTCTATTTATGAGTACATTTAGTTTGTGTTACACATGCTTGGAATCCCAGCATAGTTTACGTTGTATGTGTACATCATAAAAAAAAGAAATAAACAAAAATGAGTGGTCTCTTGATGCTAGAAGGTTGAGGTTGCTTGATAGCCTTTCATTGAATAGACCAATCATACCAGGAGTTAACGGGACGCCAATGCTGGTGCAGTGCATTCTGGTATCTGTAGTTCTCCCAAGTTTTCTGTTTCATGTTTTACTCATGGTTTCAGTGGGTGGTTTCACCTGTTGTGTGCCACGGTGCTACAATAACAGCACCACCGCACACAAAGGCTTCAGATATTATGTCCTTTCGAAAGAAAGTAGCATCCAAAAAAAGTGGCTAAGAAAGGCAAACGGAGCCGGACAGGGCGGCAGGAAAAAAGTGTTTTCAATTTGTTGTGCAATTCGCTTCAAAATTTATATCGATCCACTTGCACATAAGCTAAGGAGGGTAAGTTTACAGGGCACGAGACATGGTAGAGCGTGTTGAGGTGTTCCATGTGTTGGAATTTCCCAGATCACTCGCTCCGTAGTAGTCTATTTCAATCGATGTCCACGCTGCCTTGCAGCGGCTGTTTTTAAGACACTTTTTGCTCAACGAAGTTTGGTGGTCATAACTGTTATTGCGACATGTTTCAAAAAGCACATCTGTGCTTGAGATAATTAGGATAATCACAAAAAAGTACTGATTCCCAATATGCATCGCTTGAAATGAAACCAACTTTTCCGAAAGCAGTCTTTATTTTTTTAAAACAAAATGTTAAAACACTGCATAATGCAATTTAGAAGCGCAACACTTACTGCCAGAAAGGCAGCGAAAGAACCCGACCCACCTTGTGGTGGTCTTTTATGCCATAACTTTATTTTGACTGGTGTTACTGATCCGTTCTGCATTAACACCGAGCGTGACCGCAGGAAAAAGCTTCCACCGTCGGGTGACTGTTAGCGCTCGGAGCTTGTGCAAACAAAATAAAATTAAATAGAAATTGTACACGAAAACTCATCTCCACCCAATGTTTTTAGGTATGTGGCATTCTTGCTGCTTTTTGACATATGCGAGTTGTTACGGCACGTCAGCCATGGTCTTTTTGTAGATGGTTTCTTTTTTGTCTGCAGGTTTCTTCTCCCCGCAGTTCATTTGTACCCATCACACAGGCTGTCAACCAGAATAAATAGACTTTTAGGGAACTCTTTTTCCCCGAGAAAGTTTATTTAGCTATTCTTAATTTTGATTAAACGTTGTGCAGAAGCCCGAGTGCTACCAAGCTCCATTTCCCTCCGACACACTCGATGCTGTTCTGCGGTGCTAAATCGAGCTGATGGCTCCTCGAATTTTAATGTTCTTTGCCATTGAACTAAATATTCACTTGTTTCCAAGTTCATTGAGATGTCCGAGCAGCCGGAGTCCTCAAATAGTGTAGTCGTTTTTCCCACGGCCGCACGGGACCACTGCGTAAACGACTCAAACGGTGCAGCAGACGACGAAAAGATTCTAAAGCGATAAGATGACTGCAACTGCTTTTCTGTGCTTGCTGACCAACTAAGGCACCACAGACAACACAAAGTTGTGAACTACACACATGGCAGGAAAATCCAAGCCAACACCGGGGCGTCCCAAACGATAATGTATGCGCACCGCAGCCCTATGCAGCCGGGAAGCCGGACAGCGATGACTAGAGTAGCATGCAGTGTTTGCACGGGTCCTTGAAAACCTCGAAAACCCTTGAATTGGAAAACTGCATTTTCCAGACCTTATAAGCCCTGGAATAACTAACGGTAGTGGTGCTTGAAAACTTTTGAATTTCCCAATTATAGCCCATTCTTTTTTTTTTTTTTTTTTGCAATTAAAAATATTTTTACAATACTAAAATATAATTTTGTTTTTTTGTTTTTTGTGTATGCTTATTTATTTCAATACCCCCAAGGAGCTGAGGCATTACAGAGGGGAGTGGGACAAGACAAATATGGAATAAAAACCATATACAAACACTAGAAGCCAAGCACTAAAAACATAAAAAGAAAGTGTAAACAAGTTCAGAAATTATAGAACAAAGCAAACAAACAGGGGTCTTTGAAAATGAAAATATCTTTACAGGCCCTTAAAGGGGCACTGACACATCAAAATCATTTTTTTTATTATTATCCGAAACAATTGAAAACGATGCCGGGACATTACCCTCAAAATTCGAAACTTGGGAATTCAGTATTTGTGAATTAAAAAAACAATTTCCAAATGCCGAATTTGAAGTTTCCGCGCGGTCCCCGCCAGTGCAGTCAGTCAAATTTAGCGGTCTCCTGCGACTCGACTTTCTCTCGGACCTCCACTGACCCGATGCGAGGAGGAGGCGAGCTGGCGGGATAGAAGGGAGCCAGCGCCGGAAAAAACGGTTTCTTCGCCGACTTGCCCATCTGCTCGAGCGCTGCCAAAGAAAGGACACAAATCTAGGAAGGGACATCTCACCGAACTCTGATTTTTGGTATTTCAAAAAGAGGGGCCGTAGTGCGTTTGCAATTGCGTTAAAAAACATGTTTTACGATTGCCGTTATTAAATGTTATAGAAATGTCGCCTACAAAGCTTCTAAATTTCCTGATTTTTGACGTCATCGATCAAAAGAAGCAAGGAGGTAGCGGCGGAAGATTTAAACGCCAAAAATAAAAAGGCGCGCGCGCAGAAAATTTTTTTCGCGATGCGTTTTTTTTTTGCGTGTTTATGACTACAACTTGCGTCGTTTTAGACAATAAAAAAACACGACCTTTGGGGGTGTCAGTGCCCCCTTTAAAGGGTAACTGCAAAGAAAAAAACGTTTTTTTTAAACAGCCTATTGGGACAAGCATGTCAGAAAACAATTTTTCCGCCAGAAAAAAAAATTTTACAGCAATATTTATTGCGTGAGATTGATTTTAGTTTGCTGCTATTTCGTCCGTTTTAAATCGCACGCCACGAAGTTGGGATTTCGTGACGTCAATCCCAATCGGCTGGTATACTTCTCATTGGCTAAGAGTTTGATTGACAGCTTAGATCTTGGTTGTTAAACCTTTGTTATATGTTGCAATTTCCTTTTGAGCGGCATATTTCCTTTTGAGCGGCATATAATCAAACTCTTAGCCAATGAGAAGTATACCAGCCGATTGGGATTGACGTCACGAAATCCCAACTTCGTGGCGTGCGATTTAAAACGGACGAAATAGCCGCAAACTAAAATCAGTCTCACGCAATAAATATTGCTGTAAAAATTTTTTTTCTGGCGGAAAAATTGTTTTTTGACATGCTTGTCCCAATTAGGCTGTTTAAAAAAAAACTTTTTTTTCTTTGCAGTTACCTTTTAAACATCCTTGGAAACCCTTGAATTGTTTTCTTTGATGCCTGTACGAACCCTGGCATGGCAGTGGCACCACTTCCGGAATGCGAGTGTCTGTGCAGTTTGCTTGGTGAGATCGGTCTATTGGGCAGGTTTTCAAAACTAAATAATTGTTAACTGCTCAATTGGTGTTCTCAGTTTTCATAAGTAGCATAATCTTGTCTCGTTAACGCCTTCGTCCCCCAGAAAAATGGTCCGTAAAGTGGGTCGTCCCTAATAATCAATCGGAGTCATGCCATGGTCTCTGGCCACTTCCACTCCACAGGTGACAGTCTTGCCTCCTAAGTGGCGAGGAAAGTGTCCGGCCTTAACTTTCATGCACAAGAGGTACACATGACCTATGAATATTCCTTAGGTTTGTCATCCGCGGCCGTGACACACATAGGGAGAGAAGGGCCCCGTGTTAGTCATCGTGCAACCTATACAAGTCTTCACGCGTTGCACGAAACAAGCTGCTGATTTCGCGTTCCATAGCAAGTAGACTTTTGGGACCGGTCGAGACTTGACCTGTTTCATCTTACAATGGAACGCAGTGGATACTACGAGCCATTCCAGTGCTGTATGACTAATCTTTTGGAGAGACGTAGCAACGCGCGGGGCACGTACTCCCTTAATGAGTTTGCAGTTCTTGATTTGCTGCAACAGTTCATAAGGTCCTCTACAGTCTATCGTGAGTAAAACAAACTATTGTTGCCAACCTTTAAGACAGTGTCGACCAAATTCATAGCGCCTCTTTGATGAGGTAATGTCGAACTAAACAGTACAACCTTAAGTAAAATTTTTAAGACGTGCTCACATTATAGAATATAATGAAAGTGTTCTTTTTCTAAAACAGAAAAAGCGTGTGCTGGTAATGTCCATTCTGGGAAGGCATTATCATGACCAAATGGAGTCGACCACGTTGAGGTACTGCTGCGCGATTTCTAGTCTAGGTGGTGCAAGCTACCGCCAGTGTATAAATAGTAGAGCCATTAGCATCCATTCATCCATCCGGTGGAAAAGCCTCCTTTTAGGGATACTCGAACTGGGCGGAGGCGAACAGAACGACTTGTCGGAAGCTAGGTGGCAAGCATGTGTCTCGAACTGTCGTGTACGGCGAGTCTGAGCAGCCATCTTTCCGATGGTTCGTATGCCGATTGGAGTTTTTTCTGCCCATCTGTTTGGCGCTTAAAGCTGAACAGTTATGTAAGTGGAGAGCATCATTCCAATTGGCCAGTGGTATCAGTAAGGAGCATTAATTGCAAATAGCTGTTAATTTTGCTGTGTTGCATACCAAGCTTGTCTGCTTTGCAGGATCCTGAGGCATACAGAGGCTGAAAAGCACGGCATACAAGATGTGGGCAATGCTTTTGTGCAGTCCCTCGAGGAGCTGCTAGGGATTCTTCGGCCCAACGTAAGTGTTGGTTGCTTGGGTGCCTGCACATAGTTTCGCTCTTCAGAACTGCTATTCGTGTCTGGTATTGCAGCGCTTTAGAAAGCAGGCTTTGAGCTCCGTTAATATATGATGGAGCCATTGCCTGATTTGTCAAATGGTTGGCATGCAATTTTTCTTTCAGAAAATGTGGTGAAAACGTCGTTATTTAATACTGTTGCAGAGAAATGTTATATAGGGCTGAAAACTTTTAAAACCATGAAGATATCAATGTCGTTAAGGAGAGGCATGCGAATTTATAGCTGATGGAAACTGTGCGAAACCAAAACATTATTAGAAAAATATATATAGAATTACTTTTCCCCATGTGCACTCGTGGATGTGTTTGAGCGTGTTAAATTCTACTTTAACAGTAACAAAAAAAAATAATATGGGTACAAATGTTTTTGGGGGTAACTTGTTAACATATTTTGAATTAAAAATTTTATGATTCATTTTGGTACTTTACGCAATATTTCAAGCAAATATTCTTTATTTGAAGATGAATATCGTATTTGTGTATTTTATACGCCTTTCATTGCACCTTGATGTATGGCTTGGTGGTTGCAGAGTTCCTTTGATTTTCATTTAAGGGTGATCTTCATGAACAGAAATCTCTCATCTGGCCTACACGAATGCAGTTCGTTCCATTCTATACATTTTAATGTTTCTGAGAATCGCAGCCTACATGTGTTAGATCACAGCCCAGCACGCGCATATTCATCGCTTTGGGCGGTAAGCAAAGTACGCACCACAAGCACGAACGCTGAAAATGGCACTGACCAGAAGCGCTTTTCTGGAATGGTCTATAGATATTTTGCTAAATTACATAAGCACCAGGGAGCATATGCATGCTACAAGGGTTGTTTACCTGCGCTAGCATCTGCAACAATAACTTGTCTAAAGAAAATCTAAAACAAATGGCACGTTCCTTCATTTCGATCAATCTCATAATGGTGTTCGGGTAATTTGCCCAAAAATGTATTTCTTGACTTCTCATCATTTCTTCGCCAGCATAACTGCCAGCTTCTGATGGAACGGATTTGCTAGCGAGTTCACTAAACTAGTGAGCCGCAGCTTGAGCGTACCGAGTTGCAAAAACTGTTTTCTCAAAATCCCAGTTGCTTTCATTTTTTTACTTTCTCATAGTTCAGCATGTGGGCCAAGGGCATACTTTGTGCAAATACATTATTATCAGCTTTAGATAGCATGAACGCCCTTTTTCTCTCTATTAGACGCGAGAAAGGCGGGTGACAGCGTACCCGATTGCCAGCTGCGCGCCCGCTGCCCGCCGGTGACCCGACTTTTGGGTGGCGGGGTAAACTAGAGAAAAACTAGGAAGAACAATGTTTCAATTTTGGCAGGGAACAAAATATAACTTTTTTTAATTAACTAGAGTGAATCTGGGGGAACAGGATAGCATTTCGGAATCAGGATGACATCCATAATCAGATGATGCCTTTGGATTAGTTAGCTAAAAAAATAGGCACAGTTCCCCTTAACGGATGCTTTTTTCTCCCGGGTTTCTTCTTTTTTTCCCTGAGGTCAGGGAAGGAAAGGCAAGGCAAGTCCTGATGCATTGAGGGTGGCATCATTAAATGTCAGTTGCTAGTTGAAAGAATTGTACTGTCTGTCTTCGTGTTCATGTTTTATTCTTTCGCTTTTTTCAAATTCAAGACAAATGTTTTGCTGAACCATACTTCACAAGCTCTACATTTTCGATTGATGTGAAGGTGAACATGCGAGATGTCGCACGCAAGCCGCCACGGCCGCCTCTGCATGACGCTGTCAGTACCATCGTACAGAATCGGAACATGCAAAGGTTTAGACGCGTACCGTCTAAATCTTTGTCAGCGTCACTCTTCGTGCTATCCACCCACTCGAAGCATTTGCGTCAACTGTAGGGTTCGCCTTGGAATTTTTTGGCGCTGCTGCAAGGCGCGAGCTGTGCAACTGATGTGGAGCTTCTAGTGACGTTGAGCCCTGCTACAAAAACATGCATCCGTGAAACAGTTCCTAAAACTTGTGCTTGGGACAGTTGTTTCTTGCAAACTATGTCAGCCGAGATCTTCCTATAAACATTTCGGCAAATGCAAAACAACTCATACTTGTAAAAATGCTAGCTCTGTGGGGTATGGGACTGCTTGCAAGTACCAGCAGCCATCTTTGTTATGATTTGAAATCAAAGCAAAAGTAACGGTCTTGTGATATTTTGCAGACAATAATGACTATTTAAATTAGTTTCTTTAACGTCAAAATACTTACACAAAAATTGTGTCTGGATGTGTAAATGTTGCTCTGAAATGTTTTTGTTTTCGAAAATAATTTCATTTGGTGCATACAAATTATTTAGGCACCTTTAAAAAATTTTTTTTTAGTTCTGTGTTTTTTTAACGTGAAAGGATGTGTACGTTGCTGACCTCATACTCGCAGCCTTATCAGAATGACTGACAACTGTGTATATAGTGGTCCCATCGTGTTCATCATCGGCAGCAAAAAAGTTGAGCTTGTAATGAAAATGAAATTTTGTCAGTCCCAGAAATCTTGTCGCACTTCTGAATTTTCTGAAAATCTGAGATTTAACTATGCTCTTCTTGACAGAAACTAGATTCATCCCTCTGTTCTTGCTAAGCTTGGAATAGTACAGGAGCTTTTGCATTTCTCGGCAAGTTTCAAGTGCCACCTTACTCTCGCTGACAAAAAGACAGATTCCATTTGATGACTTCACAGATCCCAAGCTGAGGTCAGGATCGTTGCTGTGTAGGCACCACTCATCTTGAACTTTGGTTGCACGTGTTACAAGTTCTCGGGGGTTTAAAGCTGGGTGTCAAACCGAACCCGAACTGAAAACTGGATCAAAACCGTTATTTCTGACCGAACCGGTACAAAACTGAAACCGAACTCTTCCTATTGAACCCGAACCGGAACAAAACCATAATCCGATGTGGCGGTTACCGGCTCAACGAAAGCGGTTCAGGGCCGATTGTGTCAATAATTTATCTTAATGGGAAAAGTTGAGGGCGAATTTTTTTCTTATATTGCCAAGACTAATCCTACATACTGTCAGATATTTACATTTTGTTTTTATTTCATACGTTATAAAACATACATCATTATCAAAAGTACAGACACAAAGAGACCGCGTGGTCAGCGAGCTCGCTCAGTTACCGCCTCTACTTAGGCACCTGGAAAACTTCAGCTTTCCTTTGTTTCTTGGATTGACCCTGGTGGCGCGGTACCGGCGGCGGCGATTTCTAAACTCCGCTTGGCCGCTTGGCTACGAAATGTCCTAGTGTTGAAGCGGATTGCACCACTCCAGGGGTTTCCAGGAATTGAAATTAGGGGGGAGGGGGGGCATTGAGGATAGAGAAGTTTTTGCGAGTTAAGAGGGTGCCTTCAGAAAAACAAGGGGGTGGTGTACACCTCCCCCCCCCTCCCCTAGGGGATGTGTAGGGAAATCACTGCGCCACTCTGGCCATGGAGGCCTACGCATCCGGAAATGTTTGACCTCAAGATGGACTGCAGTTGCAGTCAATGAGCCATTTAGCCAATCGTGTGCAAAAGACACCATAAAAATGGAAAGGCGATCGCTTATATGGGGTTCACTTAACAGTATTATACAAGGCCACTATAATGGTGTCTTTTGCGCACGTCACTGTGCAGGGGTTTCAGATCTGCCTGAAGAGGGAGTAGTTTTGGGATGGGTCTATTGCAAGTATGTCATGCTCAGAAAAGGCTGCAGGAAGTGCTCAGTCAAGATTCCAAGGTCGAGTTAGGAACCGGTTCGAACCGGTTCGCCCTTATTAAAACCGGTAACTGGAGTGATATGTGAGCTACCCAAAACCGAAACCGAACTGGAGCAAAATACAATGCTATTGAACCCGAACCGAACCAAAATATTGACCGTTCGTCACCCTGGTTTAAAGTTTCACTCTTGTTGGGGTGGGTATTATTTTGTTGCTTTAGCAAATGAATATTTAAAGTTCTAGTTTAAATTTTAGATAGCCTCAGCCACTGTAAGGAGGGCCCATCAAGCTGCCATTGTAGTTTTCCCTAGTCTGCCACTCACCATTTGTGACCAAACTGAGAAATCAAGCAACAGAGCTTGTATAGTTGCATAAAGTTTGTCTGGTGCCTGACGGCACAGGTACACCTTGCGGTGAAACCATCTAAGCTAGTGTGCGGGGCCAATTTTCAATGTTTTTGTATCGCTCTGGTTATGCTGTGTGATGTCGTTGATGTTTCGAGATCACCTGAGCAGGTTTTTCTCTTCATTTTTTCCCATTTGTCGGGTGCACTGAAAAACCTGCATGTTCTGCTTGGGACTGCAGCAGACTGTTTGCATTCCTTTTTAAATTACACTTGGAGAGAAAATGGGATTTTAAATCTGAATGGACCCTTTCTGAAATTCATTCTGGCCACTTTGATCACTGTCATTCGAGGGACTGGCATATGTGCCGTACTAAGGGGAGCCTTGTGTTTACTGACAATGGAAGAGGTTGAAGATGCTTTGAAGATTAAAGATTAAAACAGCGCAAGGACACGTGTCCTTGCGCTGTTTTAATCTTTAATCATGAAATACCAACTAGCCCAAACTTCTACTTTAATGCTTTGAAGCAGAAGATGTGAGGCCTATACAATCAAGACGTAAGCACGATGGGACTTAAGAATTGAATGCAAGAGCTGCGTGAGCGTTCATTCCAACTCGGGTCCAGTCAATCTGTTGGAGGCACATAATCGGCTCTAAAGCCCCTTGATGTATAAAAGGTTATCACGGCGTCAGTGTGAGTTGGTGCTCTGTTCTTAACGCTTGTATATTGTAACCATTGAAAATGAGAGATCCAGAAAGAATTTTAAAGTAAGGAACACATTCTTGTCTGCCGTTGACTAGCGAAAGTGATGGTGCCTGTCAAAACACTACAGACTACGGGTCGATTACCGCCATTAGTATGACAAAAGGTAAACTGCTATTTGAGCCACTTAGATGGCACTGAATTTTGCAAAGGGTATTGGTGATGTTGGGTCGGCTGATATTTGGAGAGGGTTCTGTCAGTTTGAAAAAGTTCTCCTTCTGATAGAGGGCCAGACTGAGAAAAGTGAAGTGTTATTGTGGGACATGCATGAACTACACATTGCACAAAGCTCAAACACCGTTCGAATGGTTCATTGGAGGCGGGTAGAAAAGGCTAGAGTAGAAAGTTATTCGGGAGACTTGGTAGATTGTTTGGATAAGACCTTATTCTCTGCTGATGCCTTTGTCCATGGATTGTATTGTTATTGGAGCACAAAAGCAATGTACTAAAACTCCCTACTTAACACTCTTTTTTCCTCTAGCACTGACTGGTATTAGATTATGCTCAGTGTGATATTAGCTTATTTGAAAGCCAAGTGGCACGTTAGGGCAACTTTTCTCTGAATTTGATGGCTCTAGAAGTCGTCAGTTAATAAATCAGTATGAAGGCGGTCTATATCAAATGGCCAATAAACTTAAAATATATCTTGGAAATATTTTAGCGGACATCTACTGCTTGCTGTCTTGAAAGTCCGAAAATGTGAGCTGCACTGGCTTCTGGAGACCACCGGCGGTTCTTGAATGGAGAACCACTCTTTTCTACCTTTGTTCGTTCAATTCTGAAACTGTTATCTCATTCCCATGTCAAAAGTTTGCTTTAAGCTACCGTATATTTCCGCGTATAGACCGACACGCGGGCTGGACGTCACGGGAGCTGCGGCAGCGCTGCGATCGCGCCGGAGCCGGGGGGGTGTGGGCAAAAAGCGCGCATTTTGCATTGGCGCCATGCATTTCAGCATGTCGCGGAGCTGTGTTGCTGGTCAATTGCACCAAAAGATACAAAAAAGTGGCTGAGTGAGGTTTCTACAAGTTTTCGTCAGACTCTGAAAGGCACAGAAAGTGGATAATATTCGTAAATCGAAAAGAATGGTCGCCTCGCGCGAACGACCGTTTGTGCAGCAAGCACTTTCTTGAAGACAAGTGCGGCTTCCATTTCAATCTCCGTCCCGAAGCTTGCTTATGTGCAGGGAAACCGTCGTCCGATCGAGACCACCCAGATTTGTTCCCATGGTGTTTGCACACAAAGCACCGGCCAAGCGCTGTCGGAGGCTCGCTACGCCCGTGCTACCAAGCAGAAGGGGATCGGCAACAGAGCGGCAGTGTTGTAGGCATTACCGAAAAAAGCAACTTACTTACTTGCAAATAAAAGGTACATGCATTACTGGAGCTACGTTACCTAAAAATAAAAGGAATGCGTTACCGCTACCGATAAAAAGTAACGCACATTACTTCTGAGTTACTTTTTAAATTATGATTTAACACATTTTACTGTTTCGACGATACAGGTATGCATAAGCTCATATATCAAGAAACATTATGTTCATGCAGAAACTGAACATAATTACTTTATCTCTTTTTACGGTTTCACCTAAATACTCACGAGAAAAAACGCAAAGTAACACGCAGAAAACTCGGAAATTCACATGGCTTGACGCCTAAAAACACGGAAAAAATTAAGTGTAATTTCTTTAAGACTTGGGAAGTAGTAATGAGTAACGTAACTATGTTACTTGAAATAGTAACGTAAGTAAGTTACCCCTTTCTTTGTCGAAAAAGTAACGAGTAGGTTGCTACGCTACTGAAAAAAAAGTAACACGTTCCTGGTAACGCCGTTAGTTGTAACGTGTTACCGCCAAGACTGCAGAACGGGCAAGCGTTACTGCTTGTCATGCCTTGTGATCATGAGGATCGGAAAAATATCATAGCTTGACTTGAAGACGCTGTGTGTATTTAATAAAATAATAAATACATTTCCGCAGACCCACAGTCTGCTGATCCCGATCAGCAGGCCTCGAGAGACTTGTAGGTCTGCCAGCCGTGAACTGGCTAAACGAAAAAACTAAATAAACGACGACGTGAGCCGTCGACTTCGGTGGCAGCAACTTTGCATTGGAAGTCCAGCAGGCCTTGTTTGCGGCGTACGGATCCTCTAAGGCAACGCCGTCCACGCACAGTTTGTTTCGATACTGCTGCCGTCCAGAATCGAGTAGCGAGCTCAAATAGTTGGACATAGCATACGACATACGTTGTCAGGAAATACGACGCACAAATAAAGCTAGAAGCGTCCCTACAACGTCAAAAACGAGTGCACGCCACACAACGCAATGGCGAAAACACTGAGAGCCGGGCCGCTTTTGCCCACATAGCTTCCGCGCATGCGCGGCTCTTCCGGCCATGTTGGTAAACAGAGCTGCTCTGCGTGTCGGTCGATAGGTTGACTGAATATTGACCTAAACCCCCAAATTCTGTCCAATATAAGCTTTTCCATTACACTCATTTTTTTTTTTTTAGATAGCCATTTTTTAGATGCTTATTCCTGAAAAGGTTGACTTATATGCGGCAAGGTACGGTATCTGTTCAAATGAATTTCCTTCTAGCAATGTGTAATTTGTTGAATGAGGTGCACATGTGCCACCTGCTTTTTTTTATTGGCTAGTCTGTCATCATGCGGTCTCGGTTTATTTCGTCAATTTTCTGGTAGGAAGCTGGGAGGAGTGTTCACAGCGGAGTGACCGGACCGCAGATGCTGGACTTCCTCCTCAACGGTGCACACAAGTAGGTGCAAGATATGTTTGTGTGCGTCTGCGACCTTCTGGGTTTCTGCCATCTTTTAGTCTTGCGTTGGCAGCGTATACCTACGTGAAATCTGAACCATGAAATCCAAATCCATAAAATCCGGCTGTTAGTGTGATTTTTTTTAATGTTAAGCTCTATCGTTTCGGGTTGGTGGCTCCTAGGTTAAGTGCCAGCCTATAGATCCCAGGTGGCGGGTTTGACTCCCGGCCGAGGCTTATTGTGGAGAAGGCGTTGTGTAACTGAGCTTTCGGTTGCATTAATCCTCAGTCTTCTGCTGGAATGTAGCAGTTTTGGTGTCATCCTTTTGATGCCACAAGGTGGAAAACATAAAAAAAAACTGGCATACGTCTC
The DNA here is from genome assembly GCA_037355805.1 of Ixodes ricinus. Lineage (NCBI taxonomy): Eukaryota > Metazoa > Arthropoda > Arachnida > Ixodida > Ixodidae > Ixodes > Ixodes ricinus. The sequence goes on along the minus strand of JAZHYW010041295.1, from coordinate 82,137 downwards.
TTATTGTTAGCAGTGTTGCGCTTTGCATGTTATTGCTTTGAAAGCATCTGGACTTCCTCCGTACAGTGTCTCCTCTTTATTCAGTGCCCAGGCTCTGGGCTGCAACACTATGCTCGTTTTCTTCTCGAGAACCGTCGTAAAAAAACCCGGTTCCTCGTGGAGCACAACTAATTTCCCCCTTTATGTTGAGAATTCAGATACTTGCAAGTGCCTTTTATATTAGCTATATGTGTCGTGTTCACGAACGATACATAGGGTTTCATTAACCAACGATTACACGGCATACTAGTTCCGACTTCTTGTCGGGTCAAGTGCTTAACCAGAAGACCCCTGCGACAGGAGTTGCCGCTCGGACGTCTTGCCAACCCGATGGCACCATCTACGAGCTGTGGCGCTCGTGACAGTGTGTTATCTTATCGAGACTTGCAGGTTTCAAAGGCCAGAAGCATTGCTTCTTCCTCCAACAACCAAATCTTGAAAGTTCTTCGCGAGGCGTATGAACAATGTGCAGAACTTGCTTTTTGCTTGAGGTGAAAACGTGTATAGAACGATTTGTATAGTGCCACTTGGATAGCACCTTTTGCACTAGCAAAGTCTGTGCAATATTTGCAGGGACATGTCAGCCTGCATCCACAGGGAGATGGTGCTGCTCCACGAAGCCATTGGACAGTGCGTCATAAAGATCCTGTCTTCGGGATCTCCCAAGGCAGCCATAAAAAAGTCGTAAATGGTGCCCAACAGGGCCGCCAACTTATCTGTACGGCTGTGGCGTAGGCAGAGGGGGGAGGTTTCAAGGTCCAAACCCACCTCCCTCTCACACAAAAATGTTTGACAATGCCACTGCTGTACAGTTTGTGATCTTTTCTAACAAGTTTCCTATGCAAGTGCCAAGTTCAAAGTGATAAATATGTACAAAACAACATGTTCTACATCTAGCACACATTTTTTTTTCCTGTTTCCAAAGTATATTTTGAGTTTCGAACCGTTGCAAGGTTCTAGTCATATTAATTTTTTGGGTTGCATCGCACTGATGCTTGCTCAAGTCTGCCGAGACATATATGCAATATTTTCTTTTATTCGAATGCGGGACTAGAAGGAACTTATCAACCTCTGGTCACAACTGTCATAAAGCACAACTGCAGTGTGAATTCTCAAGTTAAACATATCGTTGCGCAGCTGTGTGTGTAAAATCAGCTTCTTATGCAAGAGCAAAAATAAATCAATTGTTGTTTCACCTGTTTGCTACCTGTCATTCTGAAATTCTAGTTGGTTGTAAGCTCTCCACAAGAGCTCCACTTATTCAAATACAAATGTGAGCAGGAAGAGTTCCTTCCTGCAGTGGTATATTAATTCTTTTTATTTAAAGCATTGATATACTACTGCTGGAAAGCATGTCGTCCTGTCCACATTTATACTGGGTTCAGTATAGTTTTGTAGGTGGGTTAACCAACCAGGGGGGCTATGCAAGATGGCAAGACCGGGACGTTGCAGAGGGCGGGGATGTCCCAGTCCCTTTGTCCCGCCATCTTGCATAGCCCCCTCCCCCCAAAGATTTCTGATTGGTTAATTTATCACATTCAACGCGCCGAAACCACATGGACGATAAGAAAAGGGACGAGAACAGGGTGCACTCGCGACTAACATTTATTGAAAAACCCATCTCTTATATACTTGTGGTAAAATAGTCACTCCTACATCTGGTGCGGCCCCTTACACAAGAAAGTCTTTCGCCGATGATACGTCGCTAATACAATCTATGCCTTTTTCTTTTATTTCAAAGGCCTCGTGCAGCTCTTTAAATATCAGATCAGGATATCTAGCCAAAATTCTGGTATCACCAAATCATAGTGTATAGTTAGCAGCAAAAGTTTGCAGGGTACGGGAGCGCCAGCCGAAAAGACAGGCTGCTGTTCCTCGCAGCTTGTTGCCGCTCTCAAGACTAGTGCTTGCGCTTTCTTTCTTGTTTGTGATTGTTTTTAGAGCGCAGCTCTTAGGCGCCCGTTTCCGGCTTGAGCGGCGTCGGCGTAACCGCGCGGTGCATCATGGGAAATATCTCATAATGCACCGCGCGGGAGAGGATGAGGATGAGGATGAGGAGGAGGAGGAGGAGGAGGGAGGAGGGGGAAGGGGAGGGAGGAGGGAGAAGGGGGAGGGAGGAGAGGAGGAGTATTTGGTAGGATGAGGAGTTGAGGAGGAGTTTACCCTCCCCTCAGTACCCTTCCCTCCTCCTCCTCAAGAGCTGCGCTCTAGTTCGGCGTTACAGGGAGTTGTAAACGGCTTTCATTTTTTGCTCGCTTTCGTTCGACGCTCACGAGACAACAGGAACTGGCGCAGGGTGCCGCAAAATGTTATCTGTAGCATGCGCGAGCTCAGTCACCCATCACATGATGGGTGACTGGCATGATGGCCGACAAAGCGGCACCTTGTGCCAGTTATCTCGTGCATGTTGGGTGGATGCGAGTAAAAGACATGACTGCGAGCATGACACGAGAGCGGCTGCGCGCCGTCTGAAGGTGCAACCAGTCATTTTAGCTGACGCTCCCGCGCCCTGCAAACTTTTGCTACTGACTGTACATGTGCAGTGGCAGTGGCAATCAGTTCATCGAACAATGTTTCATGGACAGATGTTTCATCGACATGCAATGTTTCAACGACATGCGCAATGTTTCATCGACAAATCTTTTCATCGACAGCTCAGATTAGGTTTTTTCTGTAATAAGCTGCACGAGACTGTTGCTGCGAAGTGGCATGTACGGGTCGGTCAGCTGGGTTAATGTTTTTGTAATGAGCCGCCGCAGACTCGCCGCAAAGAGGCATGAACGCAGGCGGGGGGGGGTGGGTTAACACTCACGCCAGGGATACACACGTGACGAAACGTCCCTACAGCATGCAATTCACGTGGCGAGTGTCGAAACATCCTTGTCAATGAAACATATGTCTATGAGAAGTTGTCCACGAAACGAGTTTCGACAAAATGATAGGGACCCGTGCAGTGGCTGCAATGTAGCAAGGTGTCCTGCAGGGTGTTCCGTGTAGCCGCTGCATGTCGTGGGAGTTTCATATACCGCTCCTTTGGTCATTTTTGTGAACCTGTTGCGGTGTTTTGTGTTGCAAGGATCTGTGGGCATCCGTTGAGTGTTGATTTTCGCAATAGCTTATTAGGTGCAGAAAAAAAAACCGACGGACTTCATACCGATCAGTAACCTTTTTAAGGTTGTGGGCACTGGCGTCTCCGAGTCTCTTTTACAAGGTTTCCTCCGTGCGCCTTCGATCTTTTTTTTATTAGCTGTCTGCCATTTCCGCCAGAGTGCTCTGAGGGTAGCCCACTTTCTGTAACCGTGCTGCCCGTTTCGTGAAGCTCTCTGAGTTTCTTGTGCATATAAGTGATGCCTTGAGGCAATGGAGGCAATGCCTCTTTTAACTATTAGAGTGGGCAGAGCTAAACAGGAGAATGCTATTTTTCGAGCGTGGTTCATATGTTCAACGCACGTGGTCTCCCATAAATTGTAGCTGAAGGTCCAGGAACTGTATTTGCCCATTTATTGTCTCTATGCGTAAAACTCGGGCCTTTGCTGAACAACCTAAGCATGTCCAGCATGTCCCTGCACTCCAGCCATTTTACTAAGCACTAGAAAGTCATCCACATGTCTGATAATATTAAATCAATTCACATCGTGCAGTTTTTCAGAAATACCGTGCAAACCACTTATAATAATAACGAGAAAACCCGAAATTTCAATCTTTATAATCGATTATCATTGTATCTCAGTGAGTGATTGCTGCGCCAATTGCGCCACACTGCGCCGAGGGGCTGACCCTGCTACATCCTGCTACATTTTGCTAAAATATGGGTAATCTGCGCCAAGCCTGCGCCAAAAACCAATTTTGGTCGCCTTTCGAAACCGAAACTAAACTGAGTACCTTAATTGAGCATGCGTGAGCTAGGTGGCGCAAGCGGCCGCCCGACATAAAGTACCCTGCATCAATGGTCCATTCGGTCTTGCATAGTTTTTCCCGCCGTCTCTCGTTTCGCGCCCTCGTCGTCTCGTTAAAATTTTTTCAACGATAGACGCGGGCATGTGTGGATGCTCTGACGGTAGCGTACCGGCTACCAGGCCAGCCATGCCGTCATTCTGTGAAACGAAAACGCGTTTTTGCGCGGGGGAGTTACTTTGTGAGTTGAAGCACTCGCTCCCGAAAACAACGGCCGTGGGAAAACTATAATCGGTCTCTGCCTGCCAGTCACCGTGGTTGCGCAACGTCTGGTGTTGCCGTCCCCACGTCGCTGCAGATGTGGCGCTTTCTGAACTGAAATTTTGTAAGGACTGCCGCATGTTCATCAACATTCCTGTTCTTTTTTAAATTATACGCTACTACAAGAATCCCTCTTGAACTCGGTTTGCTCTGTCGAAGTATTGATTACCTAGGTTTCTTTAGTAGGCTTTCTTTCGAGAGGAGCCCGGTACGTGAAAAATCTCCCGCGAAAGAAACTTGGTGAAGACAAGTGAGCTAAAACAAAGAAGGCAATGTATGCAAGGTGAACCCGCACAGCGCGCTTGTTTGTCTCGACTTCAGTTGTTGCACAAAACGCTCCCAATAACTTTTTGACCCTGGCTCGCGATGTCTTGCATCGATGCACTCAGGTTCTGTTTTTTGTGCGTGTTTAGCATGTACCCTGTTCGCCCGCCTGGCAAGCACGTGCCGCTGGACTTTTTTGTCGTATGCTGGACAGTTACATTTTGCATACAGTTTTGGGAACCAGTTGGCAACGGAGCGGAGTAGCATGGTTTCGGTTTCGGTCGAACAGCCATCTCCGTTAGCGCGACGAAGCACGTGCAACTGCCTGCCGAAGTTGCCCTCATGTGCATGCGAACATGATTGCACGACAGAGGCTCCAGCCGGGTCGCTTGCAATCCATAGTTTTACGTTTGCTTACTTTTGACAAAACTCTGGCACGTCGGAAACCAGTAAAATGGCGGCCAGCGATTTTTGGTAATTGCTCGGCAACGCCTACAGAACTGTATACTTATGGGATGTCTCAATGTCTCTTTGGAGACATTGAAAGTTGACATTCATTACTAGCCAAAGGCAAAGCGATGCTTGGAGCAGCCTTGTAAAAAGTTTCGAAAAGCGAAAAGCAGGAAGTTTGTTTCTTATTTATTTATAGCGGGGACATATATATGGATTATTGAACTGAAGCATTGCAAAATGTGCAGGGGCGGATGCAGGAATTTCCTGAGGGGGTTCAGGTGTTGGTCAGCATGTCATATGTTTAGGAACACCCTCCCCCTCTCCATCGTTTCACGCCCTAAATTTTACACATGCAGAAATCAAGAGGGGGTCAGGACATCCGGACCCCCCTCTAAATCCGCCCCTAAAAATGTGTCATGTCATTGGCATTTCAGTTACATGTTGAGACTCCCAGGTGGTCTTGCTTGACCATAATTTGTTTATTGCGGCGAGCAAAGTGCCCTTTGTTTGTCCAACACTTAAAACAAAAAATTTTATTTTTCTAAGAATATCTGCTCCAAAAGCCGCTTTTGCTGCTCCGAAACACTGTTTTGGCTGCTCCAAAAGCCACTTTTGCTGCTCCAAAACACTGTTTTGACTGCTCCAAAGGCCACTTTTGCTGCTCCAAAACACTGTTTTGGCTGCTCCTAAAGGTGCTCCAAAATGGCTTAGGCCGATCACATCACTGGTATCTGGACTAAGTCTGATCGTTTCTCGACTAGAAATTCTAGAAACTGATCGTTACAAGCAATACATTGTTAATTTGTTATATGTGGTATCGTTATAAATGGATCGCACTGTATTCCTCCTGCACTTAGAAAAATATTGGACAGTATCGGCACCACACACAAACCAATGCAAATTCCTCTTTTGCACAAACAGATCTCCCTCAAAAGAGATACATGCTCTTTCGGTAAAATGTCAGAAGTTCCAAAAAGTTGTCAACCGAAATGCCACGAGAGGCTTGAAGCGGTGTAGCACTGTTTTCTTCTATACGCTCTGACTGAAACAAACTGAGGTTCATGCTCGATCAAATAAAAAAGATAAACGTCATCAAAAACACTTTGCATACCGTCATCAGTGGCTCCGAGGCGAGAGCGCTGGCTTACGGATCCCCATGTGGCGGGTTCGAATCCCGGCCGAGGTACCCGCAATCTGACGGAGGCTTATTGCGGAGAAGGTGCCGTGTAACCGAGCTTTCAATTGCACGTCAGAAGATCCCCAGGTGGTCCAAATTAATCCTCAGTCCTCCGCTGGGGCGTACCAGATGCCCGTCGTTGGTTTGGCACGTAAAACCCCCAAATTTGACTTTGGCATACCGTGATCATCGTCGAGCGAAAGCTCGCGCTGCAGAACCCAGGGATCCTGGGCTCGAACCCCACCCCTGCCCGTTTCGATCTGGATGAGCATCGTACCGGCGTGCGGTCGTGTATCACTACTGCGTGGTGCACGTTAAAGACCCCAAGCTAGCGGTTGTACTGCACTGGCCAAATTGCTCATCTACAGCGAGTGACTCGTCGCAACTTTAAAATGGCTGACCAACGACTCGCTGTATAAATATCCACACAACCCAACCTCAAGTATTTAATCACGCAGTCTGAATTTAGCACGAAAAAACTGATCGTGCAGTCCCAGCGCTGTCAAACACTTTTAATGGTAGCTGGTAAGACAAGACTTTTGGCTAAGTATCCCGATCGGATATCAAGGGAGCTACACTGGGTCTTTGAAATAAAGGAACATGGTATAGATTGTATTAACGACACATCTGTGTCACTATCGGCAAAAGAGTGTGCTTTTTTTGCGAAAGGGGCTGCACCGGATGTACGAGTGACTAAGAGTATATAAGAGATAGGTTTTTCAATAACTCTTGCGAGTGTGCCCTGGTGTGGTTTCAGGCAAATTAACTAGCCCAAATAGCCATTTTAATTACTAATTTATGCATGGTTGCCGGCTTCCAGATGGTTAGGTTTGTATTGGGATTAGTGCACATTGACTGTGGTGTTATAGTGCTCAACAGAAATGGGCTACTTAATGTGGATATGTGACCAGTGCGTTCTAGGTGGTTTTGGGCATCCTTCATTCAGCCATACTCTTGGAAGGAATGAGCTCCCATATTTAGGATGTATTTATTCGCTGGCTGTATGCTTTTGAAACAAGCTTTTTGGCCTGTAACTTCATCTTAAGAATGATGTACGGCACTGCTGGCACAAGAGGGAGTCCATACGGCTTATGTGAACATTTTCAAGCAACCCGAGACAGCTGAATAAGAAAGGTGACACGAAGAGAAGAGAAGAATATCTTAAAACGTATGTGCTTTTCTCTACCGTGTGCTCGACCAAACAAAGCCCTTAGAAGCAATGGGATCAGCGGCACCCGGGGTAGTGGCTCTCCACTAGCCCTCCTCCCCTAGTGACGCCACTGCTTAGAAGAGTGGTCTGCTGCCTTTCACCATGCTGCATGCAATCCATGGGATGGAGTGCAGCCTGGGTCCGGACATTTCACCGAACACAGTTTCAGTGGCGTTTCATTGAACACTGCCTATTTGAGCAGAAGGAATTCATCTACGAAATAGTTTTCTTTTAGTACTGGGAGCATAGCAGTGTTATAATATTCACTACAAATTGTAAACTTAAAAACATGTAAAAAAAAAAAAACTATTTTTTTCCTTCTATTTCTATTCTTTTTTCTGGTAAATGATGACCTGTTGTTAATGTGGCCAATAAAAACGGGAACTCTAACGACACTTTTTAAACCTTTGAACATCGGGTGCAGCGATGAACGCATGTCTGTTCAAGGGCGTATCTTCGTTGTTGATGAGACATACTCTGCTTCAAGATGACGCGTTCTTGAAGCAATGGTCTGTCTCCATGTCGGATGGCATAGAAAAAAAGACCTGTCTCCAGCGGCGTAGACTTTCCATTTTCCCGGGGCGGCGGGGGGGGGGGGGGGAGGGAAGGGAAGGGAAGGGAAGGAAGGAAGGAAGGAAGGAAGGAAGGGGGAAGGGGCTTTTCTTTGCAATTTTTTTTACACAGGCAATTATGAGTAGTTTATTTTAGGGGGTACATTTTACAGTGTATGTATATTGCCATGTGTCTGTTGCTGTGTGCGGGTTCCCGGACATTTCATCGAACAGTTTCGCGAGCTTTCATCGAAAAATGGCCGTTTCGTCGAACGCCGTTTTATCAAAAAAATGGCCGTTTCATCGAATCGCTGACGGCCGTTTCATTGAATGTCTTTTATATAAGAAGTGTGAAAGATGCTCTTTTATTCCCGGATCGAGTGCATTTTCATGTCATTCACCCATTTCATCGTCAGGTTTTTAATGTCCAAACTTGTAGCTGTTACAATTTATTTTGATGCAAGTAACCCATGAGGATATTTGTACCGATTTTTATGTTTGTTTCGCATATTATGCTTATCTGTTCACCCCCTCTGTATTACCCGATGGGCCTTGAGGGTATTGTAACAAATAAATAAGAAGTCGCACTCCCGGTAAGTGCGCACTCCAACTCATGGAGGCCAGAAGGCGGCTTAGGTTTTGCGCAGGCGCAACAACTTTAGCCATGTGAGCCTCCTAGCCTCTCATGTCTTTCTATTGAAACTTTTTTACTGCTCGAAGCTTGCTGTAGCTAAAGCTGAGGTGCTATTTATGAAACTACAACGAAATATTGTTTGTTTTTAGTTCTAAGACTCAATGAAGTCAAAAGTAAGTATGTCACTTCAAATTTTATTTGAAAACTTTCGGGGCTCATGTGTTTGTGCTACAGCCATTCACCATTTCAAATGATGAGCAATTGCTCTCAAAAAGTCCCCCACAGCCATGCTCCGTCTGTTCTCATAAAAAAGGCGGACCTTCTCATTTTTTGCCACTATGGCCTTCTTCCGGCGAGGAGGCTCTTGGGAACTCAGCATCGCCTCCAGCTTGTCTTCCGTCAGTTGATGTTCTGCGGCGAGGCAAGTGAAAAACTTGCAGAACCCGGGATGGGCACCTCCGACCAGCTTCAGGAAGCGGGAATGCCACCCTGGCGTTCGATAAGACGGCGTTCGATAAAACGGCGTTCGATGAAACAGCTTCGATGAAACGGCTTCGATGAAACGGCTTCGATGAAACGGCTTCGATGAAAGCGGCGTTCGATGAAACGGCGTTCGATGAAACGGCGTTCGATGAAACGGCATTCGATGAAGCGGCTTCGATGAAACGGCGTTCGGCGAAACGGCATTCGACGAAACGGCGTTACGGACGTGATAATGTTTGGTCCCACTGTGTGCGCTATGTTGGTTACGTGCCACTACTATAGAAGCTCGTTACATGGCACGTAAACAGGGTCTCGGTAAGGATCATGGCCCGGGAAAAGCTCTGCCCCCCCCGGATCTCGCTAGGGGGCACAAGCTCCAATGCCCCCCCCCCCCTTCCACGGAGTCTACGCCTATGCCTGTCTCCCCTCTTTGTTCATTTATTGTAACCGTAAGAACCGTGCACCGGCCGGATTTTCGACATACTGTACTGTAAGCGACTTCTTTTTGGTGGGCTCTATATTTCGCGATTAAGGTCAAAGCTAAAGTTTTGGAATAATTTGCGGGCTCTAATTTTCGCGATGCGGAATGTCTTTATATTTTACCAGAATTGTTCGCGAAATTATGTCCTTGCGAAAATTAAGTCGTTTACAGTATATGTTATTAAAAAGAAAACTATCCTCCTAGGATAGAATGAAATTACAGGTAAACGTGAATACAAAATAAAAGTAGGTACTGCAGAGAATAGCTCTTTTTTCTGAAAATGTCTCGCGCGGTGGAGAATAGCCACTCACCTTGCCAGATAAAAATCGTCTTGTACCCACTAGAGTTTTGATATGGTAGCTACCATCTATAATACAGTAACCAACATTTAGGAGCGAAAACAATTGACCAGGGTATTCTATTTCTTTTGAATGGAGATCGGTGTCAAGACTATTTAAAAAGTGATAGTAAATTATGTAAAAAGTATTGTAATGCTCCAAAATTCAGTAAGGGATAATTCGATGAAACGGCATTCAATGAAATGGTGTTGAATGAAATGACCCGTACCCAGTGCAGTCATATATGTTGAGTTATATAACTTCGAATTTGTGTTTTATACACTCGGATTGCTAAAAAAGAAAAGAAAACAAATGAAAATAATTATTGGTGCATATTTTTGGACCTACCCTTGGGTTTCAGCTTGTCGGGATGGAATGACAGCTACTTTGTTTCCCCAATCTTGCACGCAACACCCAAACACCCCGTTGCCACAAAAAAAAAAAAAAAAATTCCTCATTTTTTTTTTTTTTTTTAGAGACATTGACAGGGACGAAGTGGTGCAGATACCATCTTACGTTATGATAGTGGACCGTGGTTCCACATGGGAAGAGAGTTGCTCCCACTAGAGCGACACACACAAGCCAGAGAAGCAACCGACACGGGCAAGACCCAAGCACAAACCCGATGCAGCACGAAGGTATCTTTTGCAGGCTTGCAATCGCTCGTGCTTACTTCACGAGTACCGAGGTACTGCAAACTTGCCAAATATACCTTCGCTCGCGTGCACACCGCACGTGTTTGGGGCTTGTCGGTGTTGGTTGTCTGTTCGTTATAGTTTGTCGAGACCCCTTTCAAAAGTGCGACAACTCTGTGCGCCTCGGGCAACAGTGTGCGCGCTCTCCATGGTGAAGGAATGTTTTTTCTTCGGCCGCTGGCTCTGCGTGAAAAAGTGGCATGGCAAATGAAATGACACGGCTGTTTCCCGCCGCCGGCTGGGAAAATAACCTTGCTAGCTAGCTTGCTAGGTATGAAACCTGAAAACAAAGATGGTGAGATGATGACAAATCATGACAAATATAATTAAAGCGTGATGTGTCTGCAAGTCCCCACTAAACTTGCATAAAAAGATGCCCTCAAGGGGAACCTAATGCGGTGCTGTCCCAATTCTGCACGGAAGCATAAAGTAAAATGGTGTTAGTGGATGCCTCAGTAACATAAAAGAAGATTAAAAAAGAAAAAAAAAACGCGCCTGCAAGGTAAAGCTTTTTTTTTTTTTCGCATGTTTATTGTTAAAGTGTAGAAAATATTCGCAGGACTGATACGGGAATTCGACTGCTCGTTTAGCCTCGCCAATGCTATCTGTCTACCGAGCAACACCAAATAAATCTGCGATGAAATAACAACGTAGTGTTTGAAGCAACTGCATACAAAATTGTGGGGCTGGCCGAAAGGCAACGGAACGGATCCGTCGGGTAAAACCGACGCTCTTTATCCGCCAGCAATAGTAAAGAAAACGCAAAGCAGTATAATGCAGAACCAATATATTATACTCTTTAAGCAAATGCATGCGAATTCGTGAGGTTAGCGAAAAAGTCGCGGCAGCGGACGGTCCGATAGGTATATATAAGTACTCCCTTCCGTCCAAATTTTTCAGTGTATCCATATTGCGTGCAGAGCGGGACACAGCACTGTGTTGGCATCTTCACTGATACTCTGCGAGCGAGTAAATCTTGTCCCTTAAAACAACAGGACGCAGAAGCGCCATCTATCAAGCTGCAGTGTGGCGACAATCCAGCGTAGGTTCTGTTTCGGCCGTGCATTATCCTTTCACTCATGTCACGCAGAACTTTTGGGGGCGTTATAAACGAGCCTTTCGACAGATGTATTACGTATTCTACCTCGAAAATGAAACGGAACCGTCGCACTTGCGAACTGCAGTTCGATGATCATCGTCATAGATTGGCCAGCAGGTGAAATGACAAGAAGTTTTAGCAGATCTGGTCTCTGTCATTTGAAGCCTGTAGCCAGAGTCAGAACGGGCCTATACTCTGGTGCGAGTTAACCGTCACTTAAAACAACCGTGAAGCTTCTTTAGTTGACGCACAACGAGATTGCATTTGCTTCGACCATAGTCACGCACCTGCTGACCACCTCGACCACCTCGCTGTTACCATGGTTACCATGCCGAGACACACTGTTGCCAGCAGGGGCGGAGGCCCGTTCACACTCTTGCGACCGACTTCGACCGAGAGAGACCAAACCCGTTTTTTTAGCCTCTTGCGATCTCTAGAACCAGCTCCGCCGGCAGCGCATCCGGTCCTAAGAAGTCGCAAGAGGCTTAAAACCGGTTTGGTCTCTCTCGGTCGAAGTCGGTCGCAAGAGTGTGAACGGGTCCATGCTAAACGCGCGAGCTAATTGCTTTGGATGAAGCCTCGGTGGCTGCACGAGCGCTCGTGCAGCGAGTCGAGGATTTCCCTAGACCCCCCTAGTTTTCATAAACACCCCCCCCCCCCCTTAAATCTAAAAAAAAAACAAGGAAAAAATTTTTTTTTTCTAGAAGGGAAGATGGGGCACTTTTGCATTTGAGAAAAAACGCTTGAATTGCGTTCATTTGGCCTTTAGAATAACAGATATCACAATTATATTTCAATGCAACGCGCCGGAGCATAGAGTTATTATAATGTACGCTAGAGGTTCAACTGGCGCTAGTGTCTATGCGACTTCCGTGACGCAAATTGAAGCAGACAGCAACCAGTCTACTTTTGCGGTGCTCCTGTGCATTCGCGCGTGTGCATTTTGCCTCTTCGCCGAAAGACGCGCGTGCATTTTGCCTCTTCGCCGAAAAATAACACGGAACACTTTGGTTATTTGGGTTGTACCGAATAGTATGTACCTTGATTAACACTGTGAACGTGTAATTGCTTTAGTTAGCGCATTTTTATTCATCAGTGAACGATGTTTAACTTCGCTACATTTCAGTCCCAAACGTGTGTTCCGCAGCAGGTGTGTAAAAACAAGCGACGATTCGAAGTAAAATTACAATCGAAAGGAATATAGAGTGTGTTCAAGGCTCGCCAGCATTCCGGTGACGCTTATATATTGATAATATGCCAGTCCTGTCACTATATGAAAATGACTCCGTCGTGCATGAGCGGATAAACACGTTCAAAACGTAGAGAATAAAGTCCGTGGGCTATGAAAGGTATCTCTTCGTATTGTTTCCTCTGCCGGGCAGCTTTTATCGGGCACTTGTTCTCAAAGATTTCGAGCGTGCGGGTGATATTTTGAGCGTAGAACAAGCAGCTTCGCTCAGAGCAGAAAGAATAAAGCGCGGTACTTTCTTATATAAAATCGGATGGATTACGTGGCCTTCAATTTATTTTGATTGTATACATGCACGGGTACGTAGTTACTGATACAGTGTTACTGCGTAGTTCTTGCCGCCTTCCTTAATTTCCAGATGTCCTTCGTTCGTTTGGCACATATCCCTCATTCTGAAAAGCGCCGACGTCGTGTTCGCGCTAACAGTGTCCGACAGTGCACAAAAATACACGTAAGAAGCCGTTTTAGCATCATCGCGTAACTGACCAATTATTTCGTCGGCCTGACTGAGAAATGTTCCAAGCTACCTAGTACGTACGAATTATTCGGGATATTTGCTTTTATGATCGAGCGCAGGGAGAAAATGCACTCACCTTTTCCCACAGAAATGCATTACCGGAACTCAATTTTGGACTGGTTGCTGTCTGCTTCAATTTGCGTCAGCACACTAGCGCCAGTTGAACCCGCCGGAGAGCCATAAGAGCAATTTCAAAATAGGGCTGAAGCCCCGCCACCATAGCCTTGGGCAGCCAAAAGATCCGTCGTTGACGTCACGTACAGCGACTTTCTTTCGCGTTTTCTCGCGTTTCACACTACTTGCGCAGCAAAATGTTTCGGTATTCGGATTCACGGGGTAAAAATACACTAGAATTCACTAATAACTCATTTTTTTCAAGAAGCTCCCCATCTTCCCTCTAAGTAGAAAACACCATTTCTCAGGTGTATATATAGAGAAAGGGAAACATACATTACGGGTATGAGCATTTGGTTAATAGACGTCTGTAATTTAGCTAGTGGACTAAAAAGAAACAGTTTTATATTTTATCTAGCCTTGCCTCGCATTGCCTCCCCCTCCCCCCCCGAGCCATTGGGACCCCCCCCCCCTTGATTATACTTCGTTTCAGCTTGGGTCCAGACGCAGGCGATGCTACAAGCGCGAGCTCCAGGCTTTCAGCGTCCCGGCCAAGCACGCGCGCTCGTGCAATGCAAGCACTGTTCAGGGCCACACGCTCGCGCTCGTAGCATCGGCTGCGTCTGGACCCAAGCTGAAACGGGGAAACCCCTGCAGCGAGTGCTCCAGTCAAGGCAGTCAAAGCTTTTAATTTGTACAAGGAAATGGCTGTGTTCGGTGACGGCTGTGTCCTGAGAGCGTGCAAGGCGAAGCAGTAAGGAATGAGCCCGCATGCTCGTGCCTCTATTTTTCGCTGATCGCACACTGCTTGGCGGCTTCCTTTAATTTGTGTCAACACAATCTCGCTACCGTAAATTGAAAGTGCCTTCAAATTCCAAATGTCACACTCCACGGAAATTTCTTGATGCCACCGAAGCGCGTCAATGCAGTTCGCAAACGAAACTGACCGGGGCTACTAAAAGTTCTACTAGACTCCTTGACTATTGACTAAAAAAAGTTTAATTAAACCGAAATAAATTTGGGTGTATATTTATAATCGTGAATAAAGCCTCAAGGTTTAAAAGGCTTGACCAGCATGACCCGTTTCTCTCTGTTGTATCTCTTCAGATATCGACAGATATGTGTAATACAAAACAGCCAAACTGGCCAAGCCAGCTGGCAACACTGATCGCGTGCACAGTTTATGCCATTTTTGTCCGGTTGTTTTTGTCGTTTCATGATTTCTGACACTTTTGTTTTGGTGCCGCGAAGTTTTAAACCTAACCCATTTCTACATGGAAGATCCACTACACGTACTCGTGAGGAACCGGAAATTTACGTTATTAATTTCCGACCTAACGCAATCGGTGAGATGACGTTTTATTTTTCTCTTCGCCGATGCACGTTCGGATTGTATGCGTTAACGGTTGTTCTCGAGTGGCCTTTCGACTACGTCTGGCGTTTGCTGTCTGACTATTTTTTTTTTTTTTTTTAGACAAAGGTCGTGTTTGCTTTCACGTACTGCTACCAGACCTTTCGGTTCAAAGTTTAGCGAGAAGCAGTGCGTGCGAGGGGAAAACAAGTGTCGCCTCTGAACAGCGAATGTCGCGAACCAATCGAGGTTCCAGGTCGACCAGGTTCGACTTTTTCGAACTCCTTGTGTAAAGTCAGACTCAGGTTCGACTGCTATGCGCATGTGCAACAGGCTGGCCAGTTGGCTTCGGATTGAATGATGATGGCTAAGGGATGAATTAAGGGCATCACTGATATGTTATTTCACTTAATACAGTACAAAAAATTCAGTTATTAACTTCAGTGTTTAGAATTAGTTTATTTTCATTGCAACTGTTCATAAAATTAAGATAACCCTTTGCACAAAAAAATTCTCCAAACCTATAGTCCCTTGCAACCTAAGAACGAAGGGCAAGGGGTAAGACGGGCCGAGGAGGAGGAAGCAGACAGAACGCTGAAGAGAGAAAGGAGGTTTCCCCTCTCTTCTCCAGTGTTCCGTCTGCTTCCTCCTCCCCGGCCCGTCTTGCCCTCGCCCTTCGTTCTTAGGTTGCAACAGGCTATAGACATGCTTGGATCAAGGTCTGGTCAGACTGTCCACAAAGTCGAACCGGTCAATTCTGGTTAAAAGTTTGAAGGTTCTTTCAACCGGTTCGAACCAGTCGAACCTTGAAAGTTCAACCGAAAAACCCGGTTCGACAAAAGTTCGCGACACCCCTAGTCCCAGGTCACCAGGCTCCATCTAAAATGGACCTTAAAAATCAGCGCCTGAACGTAGCATTTTAAACCTTTCGTCAAAGGTGGATTTCACAGGTCGGATTTTTCTTGTAAAATTACAAAGCGTAGCTTCCTTTCTGTAAAAAATGGGGCCAAAAAACTTGCCAGGGTCAATGGCGGACGGCGACGCAAACGACCGAGTTGAGTTGCGGGGCGCGTTGGCCCCCTATTGATACATGGCGTCAGGAGCAGCGTCGGAAGGTGCAGCCGACCAGTGAAAGAAAGCATACGACACGCAGACGAAATCCAATGGCAGCAAAAGCAACGGCGTTATGCAGACGCTTTTTTTTTTCACATTAAAGGGAAACCGCTTTATTTTTGGTTTTGAAAAAACAATGCAGTCCTCTTCAGTATCGTCTAGGAAGACCACACGACAAATATTACGACGCAGGTCTGTCTGAATGTTTCTTAAACGGTCTGGCAAACTTTGCAGCTCGCCAAGTTGCCGAAATCGGCTGACTCGAGCGGGTGAATTCAGGCGCAACCAACAGCGCAGTCAAGGCTACGGCATGGGTGGAGCCAACATTGAGCTAAACGTCATCATCATGGCCCCCTCGCTTGTTTTTACTTCTCCGGGTCAGCGTAGCGCATGACGTCAGTAACGTTGCCTCTCGGCGCTCAGCGGTGTCCACGTGATTGGCGTAACGCGCCTGCGCAGCGCGCTTCTTGGGAGCCGTCCGGCCGCCCGCCGTGGTCCCGCCGTTACCGCCGTCTCCCGCGTCACCACCACCGTCGTCGTCTCACCGTTTGTGATTATTGTCTCTCGGAGTTTCGTCCACACTACGGACACCACGTGCCCAGACTTATGCCGCAGTTGTGCAGACGTCGTCGAATGCCGTAGACACCAAAACGTGGCGAAGAGTGCAATGCAGATGACACTCGCGCCTGCCACATGCCTGCCCCAATCCCGCCTGTCGTCGGGCCGAGGATCAAGTGACATCTCGTACCACGTGATGGCCATGTTCTTGGCGGCCCGAGGCCAGCGGCCCAAGGCCAATGTTGCCGGACGGAGCCGAAGTTTCGGTTTCGATTTCCGCTTGTGTTTTAACTTAGATTTAAAAATATATATTCCATTTTTCGTGAAGCAAACGACGTAGTGACTTTTACGAGGGCTTTTTCATTTGAAATCACTCATTACCCCGAAATCTTTGGAATTGAGCGGAGTTGCCGTTTAAGTTTTGCTTTTGTTGTTTGCATTTATTTTTAAACAAAAGGTACATTACAAAAGGATTATATGTCCATTTTAATAAAGCATGGTGGTCGCGAACAGTCTCGATAAGGAGGTGGCGCTAACCATTAATACGAGCGCCAAGCGCGCTCCGCCACTCGACTTGGTCATCTGCGTTGCCGCCGCCGCCCGCCGTTGACCCTGGCAAGTTTCTTTTCCTATCTTTTACAGAAAGGGAGCTACGCTCCTTTCTGTAAAAACTGAAAA
The DNA here is from genome assembly GCA_037355805.1 of Ixodes ricinus. NCBI lineage: Eukaryota > Metazoa > Arthropoda > Arachnida > Ixodida > Ixodidae > Ixodes > Ixodes ricinus. The sequence goes on along the minus strand of JAZHYW010041295.1, from coordinate 64,918 downwards.
ACCAAAAAACCGACCTCTTAAAAACACCTTTGGCGAAAAGTTTAGATTGCTACGTGCAGGCGTCGATTTTTACGGTCCATTTTAGATCGAGCCTGGTGACTTGGGACACCCTATAGACAGAATTAAGAGAGCGGGTTGATTAAACGTCTCTGTCCGTGTCTGACATGTTTTTGTGTCTCCTTTTGTGTTCACATACCAAAACAAGAAAGATCCTCTTTTTTTTTTTACAATGGCAAGAAGTAGAAGAAAAACGAAACATAAGGCTGAAGAGAGACGGCACTGGCACAGCATTAACTTTTGAAACTTTCACTCATTCAGAGTCTACAGAATAAGCATTTTTTTTCTTGCTTGAAAAATTTGGAGCGCGAAAGTTTTTTAAAATAGGGGTGCAAGTAATGGGGCACTTCAAGGGGTTCGAGCGACTTCCCCGGATCTCCAGGCTGCCCGTAGCTTCAACCAGCGAGCTTGAGCCGCCTTTGCATAAAACTCGAGAACAAAGGAGATAAATTGTTTGTCATTTATTGACTTGGAGCATTGAAAAGAAAGCATGATTGTTGTTCTTCCGCTCCCTTAGCTCGTCTGCTGTGTACTGGCGTGGAAGGCCACGTTTCACTACTGCCGAGGTTGTGGCGGGCGGCTGAGTGCGCACTCTCGTGAAGCGGCTGCAGCCCCCCTCCCCCCCCCCCTCCTCCTCCTCCTCCTCCGGCTTCGAGAGCGGCGGCCGAGCGCGCGCTCACATGAAGCGGCCACCAATGGCTATCTAGGAACATTTTGCTAAGCCAATGGGGAAAAATGGGCATTTCTTTTGCATTTTTTTGCGGTTACAGATGCTGCCCCATAAGACAGCTAATGCTTTTGCATTAAAAAAACAAAACTGCCCCGTTTGGCGCACTGTGGGATTTAAGGCATTGTGAAAGTTAAACCAGGGTGAACTATTTGGGCATCGATTTATTAAAGGGACACTGACAGGGTATTTATGCTCGCCTAGGTTTTTATTTGTACATGGCATATGAGAGCCCAACTACCCCGAACACGATTTGCAGCTCGAAATTCGTTTTCTTTTCGCCCGAAAACCGCCGATCGAGAACTGGCCAGTTTGAGTCGCACCCACTCTCTTCTCCGTGGTCACGTGCCATTCTCTATGGTTGACACACACACCAAATATAATCAAAGTCGTACCTCATCGAAGTTTCCTGAAACGTGAGGCGAAACTGCGAACATGAGGTGCTTGTTCGGGGTTAGGGTGAAAACCCCTCCGGAGCCGAGTCCACAGTTTTTACCGTTTACTGTCGTGGCCGCGGCCGCGGCTGCAATCTAAAGAAAGATTGAGTGCATTCTGAATTTCCCCTTGACGACAGCGTTATGTGCATTGCGCTTTCAGTTACGAAGTGTCACAAATTTCGACTCTAGCGTGCTGAAATGAAATACTGAATACATCCTTTCTTACAAATTATAATTGGAGCGTATAAGTTCAGCTCATTGCCTTTGCTAGGGGAATATTAGTGGCTGCTCACAAGTGGTGTCAAACAATGCGCCCAAAGTTAGTGAAATAATTTCGGCCAATTACGTGCCCTTATTTCCGCCCTATTATTACCAATTAATGACCAAACTTTCTACATATACGGCTCCAAGGTCAGAGTGTCGTAACAACATTCAGTTTATTCCTTTTAAATAATGTTTTGGTGTCATTTCGAGCAAAACCTTTGTGTCTCCGTAATGTGGCCAGCACGTGCTTGACATTTAGACAATAATATAGATGCCAGAATTTCATTGCAGCTTCCCTTTAAGGCACTTTAGACGACCCGCAAAAATCGGTTTCTCAACGTATCGTGCTGCAATTTACTACAGAGGTGCAAGCAGGTGGTAGAAGTTTACAGTAAAAAAAATAAAGGGATGAACTTACCTCATTCGGAAGAAAATAAATAAACAAACAAACCTGTTCTGGGCAATCTATGCCGCCACTTCGCAGACAATGCACGTGTAGGGATAAGGGCTGCCGACAGATGGCGTACGCTGTGTCAAGAGCGCTGGACGATTCGGGTTCTTTTGCGGGATCGTCTGCAATTATAACCCGAATCGTCCGGCCGTCCCTTGACGCGGCGTACGCCATCTTTCGGCAGCACTTGTCCCTACGCATGCTTCGTCTGCGAAGTGGCGATGTAAATTGCCCAGTACAGGTTTTTCTTTTTTTTTGAATGAGGTAAGTTCATTTCTTGACTGTAGCTTCCCCACTTGCTTGCACCTTCATAGTAAATATTAGTGCTATACGTTGAGAAACCAATTTTTGAGGGCCATCTCAAGTGCCTTAAATGCGGTAGTTTACATGCTGTATATTGTGTGGATTGTTTGAGTACTCAGAATTGTCTTCAGATTGTGAGTGCGAGCTCTCCTTTCAGTGCATGAACTTCTGTTAGACTGACAGTGATTAATAGTTTCCTATTCATGCTTCCGCATCAGTGTCTTATACATGATAGCATGTGTTTGTGATAAAGACAGGCCAACAACCCTTCCGGCTATGGTTGTGGTAGGTGCTACAACTAATAAAAACTTGATCTCTATAAAAAAGAAAAGAAACATCTTGAGAAATGAATGACAGAGTCTGGGATAAGCTGGTACTCTGAATTTTCAGCGTATAAATGTGAGTGTTGCACAGTCCCAATCACACTGGACTGGAGCATGGTAGTGCATTTTAAGGCAGAATAAAACTAAAGCACAAGAGCGGTCTGGCATATCTCTGTGAACTGAAGAAATAGCATAGGTAAGTAGGAGCTATTTAGCTATAGCTTTAGCTATTTTTTTGCGCATGCGACTACTTTGGGCCCACACCTGATGTTATAACAAGATGCAAAAGACCAACGTACTGGCAGTTTTCAATGGAACGAGAGCAAGCACAAGTACACCGTCCTTGCCCTGTCGCACAATTCACTAGGCTCAACAGGCATGGGAAAATACCTCTTTATATGGTAGTTTTTGCTTTCTTGACAATTTTTATAGCAGCATCATAAGGAAATACTTGTATTTTAAAGATATTTTTGACAGCTAGAAGCCTGGAGCTCATAGCTTTCTTTATCTTAAAGGGACACTGACACCCCCCCCACCCCCCAAAGTATATATTTTTTTGCCAGGCGATTCATTATGGTGTCGGGCGACTACCCAATCATTATTTGCTACAGCGTCACATATATTTCTAATAAAGTAAAAAAAAACAACGCAACTGCCTGAAAGTGAAACTGGACTGGGGAGGAAGAAATATAGAGGAGAGAGGTAGCGGAAGTCACGTGGATGTGATACTTTTTTCCCCCAAACAATGCATTTGTAGCTTTTTAAAAGCCCCAAAAAATGGGTATCATATTTCTTTTCAATTTTCAATATTGTGTGCGTGCCTTCAATGACCTCCGACTTTGATTATATTTGGTGGTTGTGTCTAAACCTTAGAAAACGGCCCGTGACCACGGAAAAGAGAGTGAGTGCAACTCAAACCGGTCAGTTCTCGATCGGGAGTTTTCGGGCGGAAAGAAACCGAATTTCGAGCCGCAAATTCTGTTCTAGGTAGTTGGGCTCTCATGTGTCACAAACAACTAAAAACCTCAGCGATCATAAATACCCTGTCAGTGTCTTTTTAAAGGACACATGCAAAGAAAAAAACATTTTTTTTAAACAGCCTGGTTGGGAAAAGGAAGTCATAGAATGATTTTTCAATGAAAAATAATATTTTTTAGAGCTATATTTATGGTGCGACACGAATTTGTAGTTGGCGCCCGCGGCACGGTGGAAGAGTGGCCGCTATTTATTATGTGACTGGCACGCTATTTGTCACGTGGTAATTGCACTCTTTCGGAAGCTTCCTATGGCCTCTAAAAGTTACTTATTCATCTTCGTCTGAAGTGCAACAAAATATGAAGATTAATAAGTAACTTTTAGAGCCCAAAGGAAGCTCCTGGAAAAACGCAAGTAGACCTGTGCACTGTTCAGATGACGGCGGCGGCAGCGTGACTTTGAGGCGGCAGTGGCGCTGCGCGACGGCGCACAGGTCTACCACGTGACCCGTGGCAACTACAAATTCATTTTGCGCCGTAAATGTAGCTCTAAAAATTTTCTCTTCGTTGTGAACTTCTTTTGTGACAATCTTTTTTCATCTAGGCTGTTTAAAAAAAAAAGATTTTTCCTTTGCATGTGTTCTTCTTTACTTTACTTTACTTCTTTACTGGTTTTTAATTAGCACCGAACCTGAGCGCACTGAACGTAGTAACTTAATGAAACTTATCTTTTCTTGGATTTCGCTTTATTTTAAAAGTTATAGGCTAATTAAAGTTACAAAAACAAGCAAAAAATAACCTCCTTCATGACGTGCTTGGTTGCTTGAGTGGCTGTGAACTAGAGGAGGGGTAGTGAGCTTAACGAGCACTCACGGCTGCCGCACTCCGTGTCGACGGCTCGAGAGGGCGCCACTAAAGCATGTTCTGGATAGGCTGTATGAGGCTGGCAGTCAGGGTGGCTCGCATTGCATTTGCTGCGCGATTAAACACTAATTCGGCATGACACTTTATTGGTCGCAAATGACAGCAAACACGGGCTAAAGATCAGTTCACAACGGGAGCCACTTCGCTCTGCCATACCGCCAAACAGCCATATCGCAAGCCAATCCCGCTCGCCAAAGGCTTTCGGAACGCTCGGAACCAGTCGGATCCTCGAGCTCGTATACGACCGCAGCGCCGCCACATACTTCCGGGACCTTTCTATGCTCGCCGCTCGTCGGTTGCTTATCCCAGTACCCCTTTCTAGTATTCGCTGCCTTTTCCATCACTTGGTGGCGGGTATGTCGACGGGTCATTTCTTGTTTCTGTACTTTCTAAACTGCATTTGTTTCTTTTCTAATCTAAAATACTGAACAAAAACTACTTTCATAAGTAATTGAGATGGTTCGTGCCACCTATATTTTGTATTTCTACTAAAAAGAAGCTTTTAGCAGCTCTGACCAGTAGTAAGTCCAGGACCTAAGACGGCGCATTTCGCTTGCTTTTAACATGTGGGTCGCCCCCGTAGGTGGAGGAGGTTTCCGCGTCATCCGGTTAAAATATGACGCACTGATATTTAGTTACTCTCTCCGTGCCCGCTGGCTTGCCTGAACCCCAAGAGATCTGGAAACCGCAAAAAAGGTAGATGCTTAAATATGATTGCAGGGCCCCTTTAAGCAGTTGCTCCTGCTGAGCGAGAGTTCTTGCAGCCGAGGTGCCTCCTTGAGCAAAGAGCTTGTAGCCTAGTAGTGGTATTGCCGTTCCTGTTGATTTACTTGAGAAAGAGAAGCAAATATTTAGACGATTCAATACTTAGTTCAAAAGAAAACAGAATAGTGCAAAATGTGTGAACACGTTATATGAGCAGAGCTTGATCCTTTTCGAGCAGAAATGATTCTACGATGGGAAATTTTAAGTTATTACGCTTGTAGCGTTCGAGGCATGGGAATGGGGCCTCGCAGCCACGGGATGCTTGTGGGCTGCGTTCTAGAGAGTCGCGGGCCGTGTATTTGAGACGACTTTTATAGGGTAACCCAAGCGGACCTTCTGCTGTAAAACGAGCCGGAAAAATTGGCAGCTGCATATAGAAAGCTCAAACTTTCACCGAATGTACACTGAGCAGGTCAATCTCACCGTGTGAGATTTAAAGCATAGTTCTCTTCCTGTAAAAAAAATTGGAGCAAAAATGCCTTGAAATTTCACATGGTAAAACTTACCTGCTCAGTCCACATTCGTTGAAAGTTTTAACTTTCTATGTGCAGGCACTGATTTTCCCGGCTTGTTTTGCAGTGAAACGTCCGCTAGGGACACCCTATGTACCAAAAGTAGGCTTAGCATTTGTCAAGGATCTTTCTCAATTCAAAAGTAAGACGTCAAGAGGCCAAGCAATAATTCACATACCGTTTAATTAGTCTTGCTCGAACTGCCCTAACCTTTCTACTTCGTCTTCATCACTCGCTTCGTCTTTCTCCTTCTTCATTCTCTACAGCATTTGTTCCAGTTAGGTATGATTGCGACTTGGCATCGCTCATAATTGTACCTAAAATTTTTTAAATTTTTTCTTTAGCTGAAATAGGTGCTGCCAAACACTAAACACTGTGCAGCGAATTTGACAGAAGTGGATGAAGTTGTGAACTCGCTTGTGAGAATTCTAGATGTTGCCGCCAGCTATGAAGGAGAGCCTGTAAGTGATGTTTAAAGCTTGCATACTCAACCTGTTATTTTTTATTTGCAAATTATTTTGTAATGCTTTTGCCAGCTGTTGTATTCAAACTACTACTTTTCTTGTAGGTTCAGCCGGACATAGATCAATTAAAACACAAGTTAAAAGTGGCAATCGCTGAACTGAGAAATGGACGCTCTGAGGCCCCATACACGTCTTCTATCTTAAGCCAAGCCCTTTCAGCCTCGATTCAAGTAGGTCCTGCCAATCGCATTTCGGGCACTTCCCTGGGAGCACTAGCTGTTTTTTGCCAGCTTCAATCTATGAAAATGCTTCCTTTCCAGCTGCTCGTTGCACTGGAGAAATTGGAAAGAACAAGCATAGAAAAGGCCCATCATGTTGCGATCCAACGCATCCGAGCAATGGAATCGTTGGATGCATCGCAAGAGGGGGATATTGTGCCAGTTCTCCTTGTAAGTACGTTTTGGTCTTCTGGGAGCCCACCACATTTTGGAAATAACGCCAGGGAAACATGTATGCTAATTTTGAAATTCTGTTTTACCCCGTTACATTTGAATTAGCGGAGACTGCGACCGATTGATGGGGTATGCCTAAAAACATTGCCTGAACGTTTTGACATAAACTTTGACAGCAAGTGTTGCACATTTTCGAAATGATTCTTTCCGAACTTGCAGTTTACCTTGCGAGCTGACGTCTGAGTTACCTTAAACCGGTAACAAAACTATTAAAAAAGGGGGCTGCCAACCTTGGGTCAGTGGAGAAAAATTAGAAGGTTAAAATTTTTCTATCAACTCTACAATGGGCATTTTAACATCAGTTTGAGTGACTATATACAGCTTCCTGGTATAAAGTCACCGAGAGTTAATAACCAGTTTGGAGTCAAGCTGTATTTCCTAAATCTCGATGTTTTCTGTACTTTTTCCTTGTAAAAACTATTGAGGAGTGGAATAGTTTGGATGGCGACCTCTTTGTTGGGATTGACAGTGCCGATAAGTTCAAAAGTGTATTATTTGATTTGTATGCGGAGACATACTAGTATTCTTTGGTGGTGCTGACTTTCGGTGGTGTTGTTCAACCGAAATTGTACTCAAATGATTGTATTGTGGTGATTGTTCTTGATCTTGGGTTCCTTATTTCTGTTGTTTTATTGCTGTACACTCCTGAAACAGCCCGAAAGGGCTTTCAGTATTGTAAATAAATAAATAAATAAAAACCTTCAATTTTCAGGAGGCACTGCGAAGTGTGCTGCCATTTCTTCGGGGGTTCAGGCTCGTACTTCATCGCTTTCCGAGAGGGGCCTCTATGAGCGGCTCTTTGACATCTCAGCTATCCAGCGCTTCTACCTGCAGTTTCTGGCGGACACTCTCAAGCTTTTCGTGGAACATTTCAACAGCAGATACGTGAAGGTACGCCCCGTCTCTGTGTTCCACTTCAAAGGAGGGCCGCACGCAGTAGTCTGCCTTTCCCTCCACACATTTAAAGGTCCTGTCTCTAACACTTGGGGGATGCACTCTCAATAAACCGTTCGGCTTCATGAGCAACCGCATCCTCTCCATTCTCCTTACCCCCTAAGGAAAGCTTTTTTTTTAAAGCATAGTTGAGCTCTGCATTGATATGCAACTGCAAGTCATACTACGGTTTCGGGCACGGTGATAGAAATACTTCAGGTAGCATAATGCTGTGCCTTCCCCGAAGAGCCGTCGTGGCAAAGATCGGCACGTGATTCTCTCCTGCTACCAGGGTGTGCCACCAGCCCCAAGGCCGCCTATTTGTGAGCAGTAGTAGGTGGTAGAATCCATTGAGCTGCAACGCTGCGCAGTTTTCTGCAGTTATTGTTTTGTTTCTGGCCAGCGTCGGCTTTCTCTAAGTTGCCGGCAATGGGGAGGCTTCGTGCCACGGTGCAACGCGAGATACAAAACATGAACGGAGAAGCTGTCTTTTTTGCTGCTCCAAAAGAAGAGGAACACCTAATTGTATGGCTAGACGCTATCCCGTGCAAAGATCACCTGCTGCAGCTGACAGACTTCGTCTGCGAGAGACATTTTGAGTAGGTTTGTGGAGCAAAACGAGGACAAGGGCCTTGTCCTCGTAAGTGCCCCACGGAAAGGTGCTCTGGCAAAAGACACAACGCCAACAAAGTTTCTAGGCTACACCTGCTACCCAACAAAGAAAAAAAAAAAAGGATCTTTTGGATTTGTTAGTATCCTCCATTCAGCCAATGACACTATTTTTAACATATTCAGTTTTACTTCACCTGGAAGTGCAAGAGCAGTGCACCATTACTTTTTGTTTGTCAAATATTGCTTGTCCCTAAAGCAAAGGGTGTTTACTTTCAGACTTTTATGTTAACGAATTGGTGTACCTTGTATTAGTCTTAGTTAGTCTTTTGTCCTTGTTGTTTTCGGCCCTTTTATACCTTTTCAGATGAATATACAAAATCCATAGATCGAAGCATATTTCTGCCGTGTCTCTGCCTCATTTGCACTTGTGCACCAAAACTAGCATTCAGTGAGTCCTGTCAGCAGGTTAACTTAATTAGAGAGTTTAGTAGGCATTTGGGCTTAATGGCGCAATAGAAAAAAAGTGGCACGCTGCCCAAAAGCATCTTTTCATACATTAGTGTCCAAGTGTGGTCCATGAACATATTTTATTATACAGTCAAACCTCTATGTAACGAACTTCTATGTAACGAAACCCTCGATGTAACGAAGTGCATACCTTTTTCTAACCGCAAGTGTATGCACGCCATGTATTTTTTACCTCTATGTAACGAAGTCCCGTTTGCCGAAATTTCGATGTAACGAAGTTTCATGGACAATTCGGCACAAACTTTTGGGTCCCAAAGGAGATTTTGAAAAGCACACGTGCTGAAATGGGCCACCGATAAAGCGCGAAGGGTGGAACAGGCCGAGGTCTGGCGAGTATGGCGTACAGAACGGCCACTAGAGGACACTAGAGCCGCCACCGTTTCGTCCGTCGGCTTCATTTGCGCTGCGTAGTTCGTTTCGAGGCCTAACTAAAAGCGCGCGTTTCTCATTGTCCTGGGTGATGGAGCCTTCAAGGTGATGGAGCCGTCCCTGACCACGTCGACCTCGACGACAATTTGTATACGTCGACTCTGCTGTCATTGCGACAGAGGAGGTGACCGACGAGGCGATAGCTAGCTATGTTCGTGGCAACAGCGAGCCTGATGAGCAAGACACCTGCGATGTGCCCAGTAACCGTGAAGTGATGGACGTGATCGATGTCTTGAGGCGGTCCACAAGCACACAGCAAGACGAAGACGCAATGCAGGGCATCTGGCTATGCTAACTTAGTGTGAAACGAATAATAATGTCAAGGAAAAGACGACGAACTACTTTCAACCGAAATAAAGGTGTCCTCGGTGAGTTTTGTGCACCCGAAAACATTTGTGGAAACTTTCTTTAACGTTTTCTCCGAATTTCTATGTAGCGAAATTTCGATGTAACGAAGTAAATTCCGAATTTTACTGACTTCGTTACATCGAGGTTTAACTGTATCACATAAAGTACGCCAATAACGCGTAATTTTTACTTTTTATTCTTTTAAAATAGACTCGTTTGTGCAAACGAGGGAAGTGTTTTTGCCTGCTGTGGAATCGGGGTGCACTTAATAAGCGAATAGCATACTGTCGCACCGCAATTGGACTTGAGCGTCCCATCCTTTGCGATTGATTTTGAGCATTTCGCACTCTGATAGTGCTTTTGAATTTAAGGGCCTGCCCTGTACACACTCCAACATTTACCATTCCACAGCCCAATGCGCGATCTGAACAGCCCAGCATGTACGAGTTTCTCACTTTACAAAGAAGGAAAGCACGCGTCAAGTGCCAAAACTCTGCAATGACACCGGCCACAAGCCCTTGGAACGGTTACTTGCAACGGTTACGTAACATCAGGAATGTCCACTGCCACTTCAAAGTGCCAAGTTTAACCATCACGTTCAGTTTAGCACGTGCAAAGCTTCGCCGCAGTCGCTGGACGGTTCACTCTCGGGTAGCAGACGCCCTTTGTAGGCCTCAACAACCGTGACGCCATCTGGTGGCGCGCACGAGAAACTGGGGACGAAACTTGGACGCTTCCGGAGGCGGCGTTGCTCGACCTGAACCTTCTTACACCGTGGTTCCGGGAAACTCGGAAAGTTTGAGAATCGGGAAATCTTTTGAACCTGCAGTGCTTAGCACCCGCAGCTGTTTTTATAGAGTGTTTTTTTGTTGCGTGCACCCAGATACTATGGTACTTCTGCATTTGCCAAGCTTGCCAGTGGTTGTCCAAGTTGTGCGGCGCTGCATGCGGGACATCTTCGCAACACGCTCTCGACGGTTGGATGGGCGCTTTTGTTGAAAAAGTGGACGAGGTGAGCACTCTACCAGTTTGTCTGCTGTGCGAGCTGCCGGCTCTTTGCTTCGTTGTAGCTTGAAGGGACTCTGAAAAGGTTCTTGAATTCGAAAAACAGTAAAAGTTTTTATGCAGGCACCTTAAAAATTGTCACAAGTTTCTTTCTATTTTACTAATAGGAGCGTTGTAATCGCCAATTAAAATTTTGACGTATAGCCCCGCCCGTTGCGGCGTGCCGAGAACAGGAGAGTGCGAGAGCGTAGAGGAAAACTAGCAAAAGTGATGCCATCGGCCAGGTCAGATGAGCCGTGCTTGCCACTAAGCTGGCTTGGGAATGCCGACAATGACAATGACGTCGAGATGCTGTGGATGGATAACAGGCGACAGAGAGGCTCGCCACATTCCCCGTGGGAATCACTGCACTTTATTTTTTTCAAAATAAATGTGGTTTACATTTACTTTTGCTCAAATTAAGTGTGATAGCTGAATTGACGGGACAAAAAGCTATAGAAGGTCCGCTCCTAACTCAGATTTCTTGTAAAGGGCTTCAGCTTCCCTTTAACGTCTTCTCTGATTGCAGGCACTCTACAGGCTTTCTCGGAAGTTGACGAAACGTTTTTCTCCGCCGTGGATTTTGTTGTTGGTCATGGAATGTCTGTAGGCCAACTTTGTAAAGAGGACAGCAGAGAGAAGCTGCATCTCGTGTGCAAGGAGGTATGACCTTCTTTGTAGGACCGCCTAGCGGAGCTTTTATTTTTGATTATGCAACATTTGAGCCATTAATTTCTTTGCTCTTTTTCAGGTTCTTCAAGTAAAACTAAATTTGAAAAACGCTGTAGGCCAGACGCCCAGGTACGTTCAAATAATTTTTGTTGAAGTTTGATTTTTTCTGGTCATTGACTGGCAACGTTTTGTGGAAACAGCTTTCTTTAGGAGACATTGAACTATTTTTGTCCTTGACAATGACTGCTTCATTAAGATATATCACTTTGCAGTATATTGTTATGTGCTGTCATATAACAGTATTTAATAGGCATGGGCGAATAGAGGATTTTGGGTCCGAATCAAATTCGAGCGAATAGTGATTTTGGCCGAATAATTTTGAATCGAATAGTTCGAATAGTAAAATCAACAAATACCACAAGATATGTTTAAACCATAGTTTTATATTTGCCCTTATTTGGTATTAGGAGTACTGTAATCGTTAATTTAAAGTGTATTGAGTTCGGGAGCATGAAACGGTCAAAATGGTCGGAAGCTTGTGCCACCTGGCCGGAAATCCAAGCCAGTGTAAGTCAAACACGTTTATATCGAACTCGCAAAAAGACGTCTACCAGTTCGGTATAGCGGGTAATTCGATATAAAAGTTTTGAAGAATTTAACTCTCAAAAATCCGCTTTCTGCTGAAATATTACACAATGAGGTAGTCTTGCATCTTCTGCTGATTTTTCTTCATTGCATCCGCGATAACGATATTTTTCTGCGCTATCGACGGACTACAAAATGCTGAGGCTGCTGCCTTTTATATTCGCACATTAGCGCCGAACTATGCCGAGAGCACGGAGCACGTCCGAGCAGGAGCACCTTCTCCTGCAGAGCGCCGTCTTGCTCTGCAAGTTGGCTTTCCCCTACGACCTGCGGCGGCGTTGGGGAAAGCCAGCTAGCAGAGCAAGCTGTCTCTTTTTTCTTCCAAACGGCCTTGTCAACCACCCAGGAAAAAAAAATTCTCTTTTGCGGACAGAGTGGGGAGAGGGAGCGGAGATTCTCTCCTCTCCCTCCGCAAATTATATATATTTTTCCTTCTCAACGCAACCGCCCAAAAAAAAAAAAAAAATTTAGCGTGCTTTGCAAGTTGGTTTTCCCCCAATTCGGCCGCTGCGTTCGGGGAAAGCCAGCTTGCAGAGCAAAACGGCGCCCTTGGCAGTTCGATATATCGGTAGCGGCTGCTATTTTTGTTCGATGCTACCATATCTTTTGCTATATATTATCACTGTAACACTACTGTGCACAAACATTGTTCGATATAAGGAATAATTCGATGTAAACGGGCTCGATATAGTCGGGTTTGACTGTATTTAGAAAAAGTCGAATAATTCGATTTTGTCGAATACTTAAATTCGATTTGAAGCGAATGCCGAATAGAACGGAATTCGATTGGCTATTCGTAATAACCGAATATTCGCCCATCCCTAGTATTTAATTATGTTTACTGTGTGCCTGACTGCTCTCAATTTGCTCAAATAATTGATAGAAAAACTTCAAACGTTCTAAAAACATTCATTTTTTAAACTGGCTTTGAATTGCTTTATCTATATTTTAATGCTCCATTCTCCCCCAGAAAAGTTGTTTCTCTGAATTTCTGCATATGCTCTATCTAACATGCATAGGAAAAGAGGCATTGAAGATAAATATTCAGGGCCATGTGGTATGTTTTTAGCATATATGCATCACCATATTCAGGGGTGTTGTGTTTTCCTTTTACTTTATCCATTCTCACCACATATTAACTGAAGACAGGAAAAGAGTGCTTAATATCAAAATTGAGAATAAAACAAAAACATTACGTTTTGGTCGCCTTCAAATAGTCAAGAGAGTAAAAAAATGGAAGACGTTTACAATTCTCTGTAATGCTGAATTAGAGCGCAGCTCTTGAGGAGGAGGAGGGAGGATATGGAGAGGAGGGTAAATCCCTCCTCCCCCTTTTGCCCTCCCCTTCTCCTCTCCTGCTCCCCTCCCATTTAGCGAGAAATTTTCGCTAAATTTCCCACTAAATTTTGCGGGAAATTTAGCGAAAATTTTTCCGCTAAATTTAGCGGGGAAACTGAATTGGTGTTGAGGCCACGTGACGTAAATTTCCCTGCTAAATTTAGCGGGGAATTTTTCCGCTAAATTTAGCGGTTTATGTTTCCCCACTGAATTTAGCAGGAAAACTTTTGCCCGCTAAATTTAGTGGAAAAAAATTTCCTGCTAAAGTTAGCAGGGAAATTTTCCCGCTAAATGTAGCGGGTCAACGTCCCATAATGCGACTTGCGGTTGCGCTGACTGCGCCGCCGCTCAACCTGGAAACGGGCGCCTAAGAGCTGTGCTCTAAAACAATTGTCTTTCACATATTCAAGAGAACAGAAACATTACAAATGTCTCTCATTTCCTGAACAGTGAGTGTCTGTATTGTAAAGCTTTTTTTTGCTTTGGCACTCTCTGTTCATATTATTCATGGCTTCACTATTTCATGTCGAGAAAAATCCTTGTATGTTTGTTTTATGAGCTCAGAGATACAATAGTTGTACGCTTGCATTTTTTGCAACTAGGGACAAGCTGGATGACCTGCAGCACCATATGAAGTCATCCTTAGAAAATTTTGAAGAAGTGGTGAATATTGCTCTCGTTGAGCTGCTAGTTGAAAACTACATGAAGCCAAGTTCAAGTTTTAGCAAGCTGTTGGAAAGTACCCGCCAGTGCTCCATGGTGAGGAAACATTTTGCTCTCCGTGTTAAATTCAATTGTGAGACGCGCTTATACATCTCAAGCATTCCTCTGTACTTGCCAGTTTCAACCTGTTGAGTAGAATATTGCAAACAACCATACAAATTATGTTGCAATTGACACCAGTATAGCTACTGCATTGTGGAAAGGCATACTGAAGGAGATTTGCTTTCAGCCAGTGTGCTGTTCTACAATGTTTGCAATGGATTTTTTGCTTTCAGCCGAATTGATGTAGGAGACATGTGAGGAGATGTGTCCTTTGGTGAACCGATTGTGCGAGATATTGCACGCGTTTGAGAAGGACAGAGACGTGCTTTTTGTGGCTGAAATGTGCTCTTTCAGAATTGGTGTGCCTGTGATCGCGCCTGCGGTGGAAGGAGCGAAAGCACATAGAGGTGCAGAGAGTACACGAGAACAGAACCTAGCGACAGCAGTGGGGAGGCGAGGGAGCGTGTCCGCCAAGGAGGATAGAAGGGTGGGAGAGGGCATGACGTCAGCCGCGTAGCCTCCACAAGCCTTGCTCCTTTGACGCCTCGCCTCTTTCTCATTTTCCTCCTTACTCTCCTCGCTTATCAGCCCAACATGACCAGATCACACGACCGTAGCTAGCCTTTGTCTAGCCTTCGATCTGATAAAACCTACCGGACGGAGCGCGCGCAAGCCTGCAAGGAATCCTTCTACAATCAACCATCCACCTCGCACGTGACATGTCACGTGCACCAATCGCCAGAGAGATCTGCGGTCACGTTGGGCACAATATCGTTTGAACTTTTTATGACTAGGCTTTAGCAATATTTCAACGTGCCCCTCCTAGTACTTATAACCTCCTTGGTGTCTGCACAGCGCGACCACGTGGTTATTTTGCAAAAATGGCTGCCGGAGGGATGGAGAGGGGAGGAAGGGAGAGCGTCGGCGGAGTAGGAACAGCAGCACCTTTCAGGGGCGAAAGAAAGAGGGAGCGAGAGAAAGCCTTGCGGTGTGTGAGGAACGACGAGGAGAGGGAGAGCAGTGCTTTTGTTGTAGAATGGGGTTTTGCGTTTGTACATGAGCATTTTTTGCCGGGAAGGGTAGCAACTAGTACCACTGTAAAACTTTGAAATTGATGTTATGAGCCCTTATATTTATGGTGTTACAGAACACCTAGATACACTGAGCAGTTATGGGCTGGAAAATATTATTAATGATTAGGTGAGAGACAAGTTTCTAAGGAACAAGGTCAAAAGTCAAGTATTACTCATGCAATGGTAGCAACGAGTAATGTTAGGGGAGGTAGCTGGTGCATGTTAACACAAAAAGTGGCTGATCGTTGCTTTATAACAGTTCAAATGATAAGTGAATGAGGAAAATGAGGATGGAGGATATAAGTATATGGTATGGGTAACAAGTAAGTAGATAATCTTGTTATTAGTTTTAACTGGAGCTTGTTAATCAAACATGACTACATTGCGCTATAGAAAAGGATGATAGACGATATGCAAAAGTGCTTGGTGGTCTAGCAGCACTGTGCATGCGGCCATCTTGGTAGCGTCAAGTATAATGAGTTTCGGTTTCTCAGCATTTCCAGAACATGGATGCTCTGCCACTAAGTGCATAGGGAAACCTGATTGTTTTCTTACTTCCGATCATCCTATGTGGACAAAGGAGTAGGCCGTCATGCCTTACGTCTCTGAGGGCACTTTAAATTCTTTTTTTGGTGCGAATACGCGTGAAGTGCCCACAAACTGAATGCAAGATGTTTGATGGTAGCAAAAGAATGCTTGGTAGCTGATTCACTGAGAAGCACCCAAAAAAACACTGGAAATACTCTGTTTAAGACTACCTGTGCGACTTGAAAGTCTGTACCATTTGTGATGTTACACCACTGGAGAGTGCACGGAAATTTGAATGCTGGTTTCGGCGTCTCTTCATTTACGGTTTTATCAATTGCTATTTTGAATTTCGAGAAAATAAATAGCATACTGTGAAGACTAAAGTCCAGGTAGTCAGAAATTGCAATTTGTTTGGGTAGCTAAAAAAAACGGCCGGAATACCCCTTCAATCTTTTGCCTACTACCGTAAAATTCCGAGCAAGCGCCCCCCTGCACGCAAGTCAAAATTGCCTGCAAAGTGGGGGGGCGCTATCCCGGAACAGCACCAAAATTCAAAATGGCGACGACAAAATTTTTCCGCCAGAAAAAGAAAAAAGCGCAGTGCACACAGATTTAACATTTTATTTATCTCTGAGAACAGACTTTATTAGGCCAAAGATTTGTCACTGCTATGTTAATCACTTTCAAAACCATCAAAAGACTCCTCAGAGTCGGCCGCAAGAAAAAGTTCGCAGCATTTCGCGATGTTTCCCAACTGCATGCCGTTGGCTATTTTGACAGCTTCTTCAGAAAGAACCCGGTTGCTAATGGCTCATTCTGCACTTCTTTCGCGCTCCAGGTATTAAAAGAGCGCGTCGTTCACGTATTCACTGAACACCGGCGCGTTGTTACTTAGCTTTTGTCGAACTTTGGCTTTCCCGTAGTTTGACTGTAGCAAATTGTCAAAATTCTTGTCCCATTCCCGTATCCGGTCGAGCTTGATGTGTCGAGACGTCTGGTGTACGTCTTTCCCGTTTTCACAATGCCATTGGACGACCTCGATTTCCTTTGCCACTGTGTAAGAATGCATAGCCGACCTGACACCCCCAAAACAAAGCGACAATGGCGCGTAGTGTAGTGACCGGGCTGATCGGGCAGCAAAGTAGGATTGGATTGGATTGAATTCTTGGACTGAACTTCACAGGCCAGTGTTGCCTGGGCACGGTCAGCACGGTGCGTGATACGGGTGCGGAGCGGGGAGGGGCGCTTGCCCGGAACGGCGCGGAAATGTGAAATTAGCGGTGAAGTTGGGGGGCTCTTGCACGGGTGGGGGCGCTTGCTCGGAATTTTACGGTAATACTGAGTGTCACTCATGCCACCCTTTACGCACCATAAATCCTGACCACGAGTATGACTCATGTTTCGATTTCAGCGCTTGTTTAGCATGCTCTCCGGCAGATGGCAGCACCACCCTTGTTGCTCCACTTTCCTTGGGTTGTTTGCTCGTTTGTGTCGCTGTTTGATGGAGAGAGGGTGCTCCATTGAGCCAAGAAAAAAAAAAGTGCACGCTGGGGAAGCATTTGCGCATTGCGCCAAAACAACATGGCTTCGGCACGGAGGTCCGCTTTAGCCGACGAAAAGATCTAAAAGCTTCTTGTTGAAAGTGATGAATGCTCGGGCATATCTGACGTGAAGAACCCGACACAGGCATGCAAAGTATGCACAGCCAACAAAAAACGGAGTGAAACAACATGGGAATGGGGACAGTGCAAAATGGCTCTCCAGCTTCCACTGAAGAACTACTGAAGAGGTTCAGAAGATCAGAAGTCCTGATTTAGAGCAAGATACCACACCTGAAAGTCAAGGAAATGCTTTTGTCTATTTTGATGCAAATTGCCTGTTTAAAAAAAATGACCGCATCTCCACGTGGTGAATGATGTTGATTGGGGCGAAGCTCGGGTGGTGCTGATGATACTGGTTTTGGTCATAGGTATTGCTGCTTGCTGTCGGCGTTGACGCTTTGCCGCCGCTTCCCGAGCTCTCAACTCCGGGTCCGCTTGGCGTTTTTGACGCTGTGCAGCAGCTTCTCACGCCCGGCCTCCGGAGCAGCTTGCTGTCTACGTAGACGCTGAGGCGCTGCATGCCGAGCTTTTCGGTCCTTTTCATTCATGGCAGTAGGAGAATGTGTGGCTTTCTTCTTTTTCTTTTTTTAAGCAGACAGATGGGATGGCATCTCAGAACCCTCTTCTCTTTTTGTTTCTTTTTCTTTTTTCATAATTTTTTTTCATCTTTTTTTCCATTTTTTTTCCCTACACCAGCACGTGAGCATGTGCTCACGTGCTCGTGAGCACGTGATCTTACGAGCAGAAGCACGAGCACCCGACGCCGGCCTACGGCGGACGGACATACGGACATGGCTAGCCCCTAAGGAGCTTCGCCCCTAATAAAGTTTTTCTGTACATTCCTTAAAGAAAAAGATGAGAAGGCAAGGGGCTAAGAAAAGAAAGGCCCGGTAAGATGAGTTGGAGAAAACATAACATGGAAAGCAAAACAATAGCTACCTTATTTATTTGAATATAGCTGCTTGTTTGCTTTTCCGGCACTGTCCTTTAAAATGGGATCAGGCAATGTTAATAGCCATAGAAGGCTGACTTACAAATGTGAGCAACATTTCCGAGGCCATTGAGCCAACCGAGATGCTCCGACATGTCGGCCGTTTCTCCTACTACATCGGTGCGAAGCAGTGAAGCTTGACGCACGTGCTTGTGCAAAGCGAAGTTTGATGCCAGAACGCTAGTGCAAAGCAGTGGAACTTGATGCGAGAAACCTGAGAATTCCGAAGACATTACTATTATAATTTTTAATATTAGAATAGCTCTGTACACTCCTAACAGTAAAATTGTGCTTCAAATTTGATAATTTGAAAATTATTCAGAGTTTAAATATTTGCTCACCTCTAGTACTTGTATGTTTCCACTGATGTGCTGTCGCTAATGTTAAATGTGTTTAACTAACTTTTTTATTATTGTATGGTATAAGTTATCAGTATCCAAGGTGTGTAATTATTGTTAAATGTTATGCATATTGTGTTTGAAGCTATCTGCTCAGTTGGCCACGTGACTATTGTCGCGTGCGTGTCAGAGTTGGCAGTGCACTCGGCCGCCGCGCAAAGGTACGAGGTTCAAACACTGTTGGCCCAGTTCTTTCTTTTTCCAATGCTTGTTCTTCTGGAAAGTTCCAGTTTTTTCTCGGCTGTGATCGTGTGTTCTGGTGTAACATAGTGCTTGCATAAAAGCAGCGGTAGTGCACTGCTTTGAGTCAGTTGCCCTTCCGTCGCCACACCAGGACGTACACTGCCCGTGTTTTAGTTAAAGACACAAGTTCACCCTCAATAAACGTTTACTCTCATTTTTATACCCATCTGCTCTTTTTATTCATGACAATATTGCATTTTGCCTCTTTTTTTTTTAGGTTACATCTAGTTGTTGGCAGTCTACTTTTACACTTACTACTGCAATTCTGACTGTTTGTGACATATTTCATTTGTTATTTAACTTTTTCTGACACGCCAGGTCCTGTGTACAAGCACACCAATGCTTCTGCAGGCCAATGCACAATGTGCCACTTCTGACTACTAATACAGTTTTTCATCTCAAAACAAAAATTAATGCAATAATTCTTGGGCACTGAAAAATTTTATAGCCTTTATGAGAATATAGGCTTCCACTTAGCTTGACAGTGCCAAACAACAGAGTACCTTCCCCCAGGTAGGCAGTGAACAAAGCCTGCTTGTCTACTTTCTCTTGTTGTATGCAAGGAGCCAATCACTGGCATTTATGGGAGGCCTTCAGCAGATGGCGAGATGCTAATACTATTTAGATCTATAGAAAATAGCCTGCATTGAGACTGAGCATGACGTTTATATTGTTGCAGTTATATTCTTCAATTAGTGCCTCATCATTCAAATGGCAGCTGTTGGTTTCCGCTTGCTCTGCAGAAAAGTGCATGCACAGGCTTTGTTCATAGAAAGCTTGTGCCACATGGCTCTTAATAAAAACAAGTATATTAATATGAGATGCTTTGGTTCTTTCTCATGTTTCCAGGGTGAGGCTAATAGCAGTGCAGCCAACAAGTCGGATTTGCTTGTCGGCGAGCTCAACAGCTTCTGCTCGGCACTGGACTTGACGTACAGCATCGCCCATTTGGCTGCAGGCTGCACAACAGACGTCAGGTGTAAGCATGTCGCAGTGGCACTTCACCAGGGCTGTTTCTGGCCCTGGCACTCATTTTCCTCAAGCTAGGATTTTAAGATGTTATAAAGTTCGATTTAGACAGGATCATCGGGACCACAGGAACTAGTGATGGGCCGAACTTTTGCCGAATCGAAAATTTGGCGCCGAACCTTACAATTCAACAAAACCAAACTTTTGCCGAACTTTTTTAAAAATTCGGCAAAAATACATTGTTACCAGACTTATTTATTTTTATTTGGACATACTGCCAGCTGCCTGTTGGCAGCCAAGGCAGGGGTGGGCATAGACAGACACACAAAAAAAAGCACGATAACCTAGCACACAGCAAGCATACATGACAAATCATCGGCAACCAAAAAAAGAAAAAGTGTTCAATCATGGTAGAAAAAAAAAGTGGCATTGATATTTGATATTTGGTTTCTCCTGGCGAAAAAAGGTTTTATGTTATTTTTTTCTTTACTTAAATGCAACATGTAATGCATATTGACACAGTTATTACTAAATAAGGTGATAATCTACAAGATAATTGTATCAGTGTCACTTTTGTATGTTCACTGGCAATTTTACAGTGACTTCTTGCGGAAGTGGTGTGACAACGAAGTTGGGTAGTGGCAGGCACAGTCACAACACGCGAATTTCGGTTTTAAAGCCTCATCAGCGCAAGCCTGAAAATGTGTACATTATTAAAATAAAGGCAATATCACTGTGTTAAACTTTTGGCTGAAAACCCGAGACTAAGATGAGAAGGGGCGTACAAACACAAAGTCTCAAACACAGCTGAAATTTATTCGACAACGAAAGGGCTTATATAGGCATCAAATAGGGGCACTGCAAGTGTAATCAGTGTTAAAAAAAAAATTGTCTTTTGTTTTTGTTGTACCACTATAAAGGAGGTCACTGCTTCTCAGTTCTATTGTAAAAGTTGCTTTGTTGTACTGCTTGTGGACCGGGATTCCCCATTTCTTTCTCTTTCTCTTGTCTCTAGTGTTTTGTGTAGGATGTGATGCCTATAGAAGCCCTTTCGTTGTCAAAAAGTTCCGCTAAACTTTATTCAACAACGAAAGCTCAGCGGTGTTTGAGACTTTGTGTTTTTCCGTCCCTTCTCGTCCCAGTCTCGGGGTTTTCAGTCAAATGTTTAACCATCACCAGCTTGTTTGCGCCCTAACCTTTTGTTCATCACTGTGTTCTTACTTGATTTATTTATTTATTGAAAGTACCCTCAGGGCCCGAAGGCATTACAGAGGGGGAGAGCACATACATAAAACAAAGATAGTTGTAAAATAGTAACAAGTCAACAATATTAAGTATACAACAAACCAAGAAAAACAACAGGTCATGGGTCACTGCTAAAATAGTTAGTGATGGAATTTCTACACAGGTTAGTATCAGTTATAGTAGCAATCAAACCGGGGAGGTGGTTCCGTTCCTCGGCCGTGTGGGGTAAAAAAGAAGATTTAAATGTTTTAAATGTTGTGGTAAATGAACTTGGAGCTCCAACGTTTTGCTGATGGTCAAGACGGGATGAAATATAAAAGGGGGAGTAATCATCTGATTGCGTAGGAGAGGATTATTAAAATACATTTTATGAAATAGGCATAGGCATGAACTTTTACGTCGCTGGGAGAGAAGTGATAAACAAACTATTTTTCATTGCTGTGACACTAGCAGTACGATGGTAGTTAGAAAGAATGAAACGGGCTGACCTATTTTGAATGGATTCCAATGCAGTGATTAGAGTATCATGACCGGGATCTCAGATGGAGGCTGCATATTCTAATTTAGGCCTGATTAATGTTTTGCAGAGGATCAATTTTAGTGAAAGAGGTGCCAATGAAAAGTTGCATTTTAAGTAGCCCAACATGCTGTTAGTACGGGTAGTAACATACTGAATATGGGGTTTCCATGAAAGGTTATTTGTTAAGTGAGCACCAAGGTACAGTCGAACCTCGTTATAACGAAGTAGCATAGTGCGCGCAAATTTGTTCGTTATATCCAATATTCGTTATAAAAGTACACACAAAAATTTGCGCAAACATTCTGGCAATCGGGCCTATGCAAAAAGTGCGGCGAACGTCCATAACGCCAAGATAAAAAACGCGATGTTGCGGAATTTGAGCCCCATAATGAACTGATGGCCTTGGTTTGCAGAAGGGCACCAGACACCGGCAAGTTTCGCGCTCTCACATCCTTGAACCAGGAAAACAAAGCCTCTTCCACGTCGGGGTAATGAGAAGGCCTGTCACGCTTTCTGTCACCTTTCAGAGTGCTGTTGGCGGGGGTCTCCTCAATCTTCTTTCTCGAAGTTAAAATTGTAGACAACGTGCTGGGTGGAACCTCAAGTCCTGAGCAACATCTTTCTTCTTGCGGCCGCTGTCTACCGCTCGTAAAATTTTAGCTTTCGTCTCTCGAGAGGAGCTTTGCGCTTCACCGTCGCCATTTGCACATCCCTGATTGACCGCCGTCGCCTTGGCACTCTAGTGTTTGATGCCGCTTATAGGTGGCGCCGCTGGCGCGCCATCTTTCAGAGTTTATGCACCCAGTTCCTAGATGGCGCCAGTCACCTCCCAAAGTGCTCGTTTGAGCGTCGGCGTTCGGAATCTCGGAAATCAGCTCGGAATTTAGGAACACTGCCTTTTTATACAGTAGTTTTTAGATTTTCTGGTTTTTTTTTGTGTGTATTGCACATATTTCGAGCCGTATGTGGCCAAAAATAATTTCGCTATAACCGATACTGCGTCGGATCTCGCGGTTTCGGTTTCGTTTTAAAGGTAGAGCTTCCATTGAAATAAAGCATGACCAACCAAACTTCGTGATTAATTCGCTATATCAGTGTTCGTTATAAAGAGGTTCAACTGTACTTGCACGTTGCCACTTGCTCTAAAAGGTTGCCATCTAGGTGGTAACAGCGACTGTTGTTGTGTTTGCGGGACATTCTCGTGCGTTTACATTTACTAGTGTTTGGTTTCATTAGCCATAATTCGCACCAACGAGAGACAGAGTTAATATCAGACTAAAGTGCAGACAGGTCAGAATCATGACAGATTTCACGGTAAATTACACAGTCATCGGCGAAGAGACAAACGGATAAAGACACGGTAATGGGAAGATAGTTAATATAAATTAAAAATAGTAGTGGGCCTAAAACAGACCCCCTTGAGAAACTCCAGAATTTGCAGACACAGGTGGAGAGTTTTCGTTGTTAATTGTTACAAATTGTGAACGGTTATTCAGAAAAGACCGAATCCATGTGAGAACGTTAGGGTCAATGTTAAGTTTTGCAATTTTTAGCAGTAATAGCTTGTGACACACCTTATCGAGTGCCTTGGCAAAATCTAAGAAAATGCAGTCCACCTGGGAGCCTCGGTCAAGAATAGAATGAATTTCATGAGTGATGTATAGGAGCTGAGTTTCACAAGATTACGAAATCCGTGCTGTGCTTCAGTGAAGAAATTATTTGACTCTAGAAAATGGGAATCACCGTTTCGTGCGCGAAAACGAATGCAACACTTGGTGAGCCTTCACAGAAGAGATAACAATATTATTGTAAATATTCATGTTTTTCGATTTCAGTCACTTGATGTCAGCTTTGCATGAAAGTCTGTGTCCCATATTTGCAACGTCTCGTTTTTAATCTTTAAAATGCTGTTTCTGGTGTTAGGACACACACAAACTTTTAGGAAGATTGGAAGAGTTAGGAATGTCGTATGTGCAATGCTGAGCATAAGAGTTCTGTGTTTAGTTTTATGCAGATACATAAAAAAACTCGAAATAATGCTAATTAAAATGCAATATTATTTTGTTTTGGCATAAACTACTTGTTAGCCGAAAAGAGGATTGTTATAATTGCGACGAGTGCTTTAAAGTAATTGTCAGTCAATGTTTCAACTACTTGGTTGCCTCACTGAAAACGTCAAATGAAAATCCCATCATCCAGAATGTCCCACATCATTTGTCACTTGTGCAGTGGGCTGCGCAAATTACTGGCCAATCTTCTGTTCTTGAGGCAGATAATATTGAAGAGAACCACACTCGCAAAGGCCCACAAATGCACAGTTACCGCGTTGCCTACTCCACACCTCGCCGTAACCACTGGTTGTACTACACCGACTCGGTGTACAATGGTAACCGCACGACCGCGCGGCTTCCATTTGTTCATGGCCCCGTCGCGTTCTTGCACGTGCGTAGACATTTGGCGAATTTTTGCTGAATCTTTGCCGAACATTTCTTCAAAAGTTCGGCATGTGCCGAACTTTGCCAAATCTGAAGTTCTGCAGATTCCTTCCATCACTAACAGGAACCGTGTGCATGTCTTGTCTGAGCGCAGTCTCGACTAAGGTCTAGATAGGTGAGGGCATCTGATGGTGCACTTCAAAACTCCATTGCAGCTTTCTGTAAGCTCTTTGCATGCTGAACTGCTATATTTGCAAAATACTAATAGAACTTGCCCTTTCTCTCACTATCGGGGAAAATTCAGTGATAACACGGTATATACTATGCCTTTCTTCGCGGTAATATTGTAGAGAGGAACTATTTTGTTCCACAACAGCACAAACGTCATTGTGCCTCCTCGAGAGAAAGCCCTGCCAAAGCCAGTGCTCCAGCAGAAGTGGAGAGCGTAGTTTGTCTTTTGCGGTCGCGCACCCCAGCTTTGACCCTGCTATTTCACGTCTCCCCGTTTCCTCTGGATCTTGAGCTTGTTCTCTCCGCGTCATATGAGTGTTGCATCAGTGTTTGGCTGTGACTTATGCAGTGGCGTAGCAACGTGGGGGGCCGGGGGCCCTGGGCCCTGGGTACCAGGCGTCCCAATCAGGGGAAGGGGGGAGTGTGCCACCTCTGGCAACACCGGGCCCCCACCCCACTTTACTGGTTGCTTGCGATCTCGGGGATTGAATGGGGGGAGGGGGGAGGGGCTAGGCTACGAAAGACATAAGTGCCCCAGTTGCCGAATGGTCTAGCTACGCCACTGGACCCATGTTCAATCAGTGAGGACTCGAGTTTCATCTGAACGCTGACACAGCAACCGTGCGACACTCTTCCATTACAGGAGCATGTTACAGGAAGTGGCCAGGAGCCAGCTATGTAATATAATCTGTGTTAATAAGGAAAGTCTCCTGCCCAAAATCTCGACTGCCATTTAAAAAAGTTTCTCTACTGCTGACCTCAATGAAGGGTCTTTCTATCTGCATATTTTCATATGTACTGATCGAAGGGTTAGGCCAACTTAAACTTGCAACCCAGTTTTTCGGTCAAATGTGTGCAAAAGACCCGTTTCGGGTTCCTTTTCTTCAGCTGTGAGCAGGCTCTGGAACCACCTCCATCTGATGGAGTCACTTGATCCGGAGCTTGTGGCTGCAGTTGTGTCGCTTGGGGGAGACAGGGACGATGCACTTTCGAAGGCTCTGGGGCAGTTGCAGTGTGCCTGGGACTACCATGTTCACAACCTCTTCAAGAGCCTGTTGCTGATGACTGACCATGAAGCTTTCTTCTCCTGTCTTGGTAAGGTGCTGCTAGTTGGACAAATGTCTCATAGGGTGTGTGACATTCAATAGTGGGCTCCTGCTGGGGGTACGTTAATGGCTACTGTGTTTGTTCAACTCTGAGCTGGATGTTCTTGTCGTAAAAGACTGGGTGAGTGCATTAGTGAGGCAAGACTATAAAAAAATTTACTCTCGATACTATCAATAGTTTTTCCAAAACTATCGACAGTGTCAGAAACTGTAGAGTGGACTATCGATAGTTGGCTGTCGATAGCATTATCGATAGTTTACTCTCAATAGTATTATTGATAATACAGTCGATAGTACTACCGATAGTACTATCAATACAGTGCAGCCCACTTATAACGATACCACATATAACAATGTACCGCTTATAACGATCAGTTTC
Source organism: Ixodes ricinus (assembly GCA_037355805.1). Classification (NCBI taxonomy): domain Eukaryota; kingdom Metazoa; phylum Arthropoda; class Arachnida; order Ixodida; family Ixodidae; genus Ixodes; species Ixodes ricinus. The sequence goes on along the minus strand of JAZHYW010041295.1, from coordinate 39,172 downwards.
TAGAGTTTTTAGATTGGAAATGATCAGTTTCTAGTCTAGATACAACAATAATCAGTAATAATGATTGAAATTTCGGGTTTTCTTATTATCGTTATAAGTGAGTTGCACATACTGTAGTTGCCTTTTGGTTGTCTATCAATAATACCAGAAGTCAGCGTTCAGAAAACTATTGAGTGTTACGAAAATGAAAACACTACCCAAAACGGGAATGTTGGCGAATATGTTTCGGCAGACAATGTGTGGTTTTGAGAAGAACATGAAACTAAAGGGAAACAAAACATAAGGTTGCATTCTTGTACAATGAATTTAGAGAAAAGACAAAAATGGTGTTTTTCTAGTTTTCCTGTGCAGATACTTTGTAGATTCATGGGGTTCAGATATCAGGCTTCACACTTTATTATGCCTGCATTTGTAAGACTAAAGTATATTCAGTATTTTTTTTTGGGTCTTGGAGCTAGGGAAAACATTTGCTGAAAGCATTTAGCATCAGGGTTTTTACAAGTTTGTTTCACGCTTGTGTTTCCTTTATTATTCAGTTGTCACATATCACTTTTCATAACGTTGACCACTGATAGGTGAAAATGAGCGCTCTGCTGGGGATCATACTTTTTTTTTCTGCTGATGACCATTCATAGCGAATTCTTGAAAATCGCAAATTAGCTCTTGACAAAAGCAGTTAGGCTTGTTTGCCATGAAATTTTGCCACTTTTTGTTCGGTTCTATTTAGGCAGATTTTAATAACAGTGGCTGGAAAAATATTTGCCTGTTGGTATAAAATACAACTTAAAAATACGGAAGCCGTCGCATAATCTATAAATAAATATTTTTGAATCAATAAATATAACAGAGATTTTGTTGTGGAGACTTCAAATTGAACATTACCATATAAAAATCTTATACCAAACCAACATATTTAGTTACTGATGCTTTTAGTTTTTCTATTCTTCAAATGCAATAGGTTTGTGAACAACGTTAACTGGATCAAAAATTAAAGATAAAAACGAAAATTTCCTGTGATCTAAGTAAAGGTGTTGATGGCAATGAGGCATTATTTCAGTGAAAAAAGCTTGTGAATCCAAAAGACAATACTATTTTCTTTCTCGCAACCTGTTTGTTTCGGAAAAACGCCACACTTAACTTTTCATCCAGGTAAAGTCATGTCCTTCATACTTGTGCATTCAATCACCATTGCTAACATCATATTCAAGCAGGGTTCCGGATTGATGCAACATGTACAGTCAGGGACAAAAGTTTCTTGACCATGGGAGTGGTGACCGATACGTATTGCTACTCCCTCTGATGGCGTGGCACCTGCTGTCAAGACCGGCGCATGGCACATGCGTGTCCTTCCATACTCACAGGGATGCCGATTCTTTCATTTCCGGCAGCCGTGCTGCGATTCTCGATAATTTGCCATGTGGCGCTGCTTTGGAAGAATTCGCGCCAAGCTTCGCATGAGATCAGAGCTAAGAAGCCACGCTGGTTGGCTGGCATGGCTGGCCGCGCCTGTAGCTGGAGAGGATGATTCGCTGATCTCGCAAGCTTACACGGCGGTGTAACTTTCTTTGCCTGATAACAAACAATATGATGACCGATTATCGCTCAACGGTTTTGAGGAGAATGTTACATGGAAACAAACAATATGATGACCGATTATCGCTCAACGGTTTTGAGGAGAATGTTACATGGAGGTGCACTCAAAAATAGAAGTCTCATGCTCATTAAAGGAAACGCGTGCCGAGCATATTGCCGAATGCGAAAGAGCAAGGGTTGGAAATTATACTCATGAAAGACAAAGTGGTGTGCCGGTTGTTGAAAGTCATTCTTGAGCACGAAAGTCTGGTAGCACGGCCGATGCTTCCTGGGTGGCAGTAATGCCTCATTCACATTGGTGGTTTAGCCGCATTTGCAAGGCGGTTACTGCAAATTTGACGATGAAAACGAGCGAAACAACTTCGCCGTTGCGACTTGAACGCCACTGTGAAAGCAGCATAAAAGAAGAGTGGGAGACTCTGTGCACGACCTGAGGTGGCTGTGTCACTCTACGAGTTTCTACCGCGGCGTGTGGAGCAATTCATTGCAGTGAACGGTAATTTTACTGGTCATTAGGCAGTTTACTTGCAGAAGTCAGCTAATGAATGCATATTCTCTATGTATTTTTTTTTATGTGACTAAAGAAATTACAGTTTCGGGCTCAGAGTCGGGCAAATAAAATTGCCACAAAAGCGGCGCGCGCCGCCGTGTCAGCTTGCGAGAGAATCCTTCTCTCGCTGGTTGACAGGCACGGCCAGCCAGGCCAGTCGGCCAGCGTGACTTCTTAGCGTGGATCTCTGGCGCAGCTTGGTGGCTTGGCGCGGATGCTTCTGAAGTGCCGTCACGTGGCAAGTTATCGAGAATCGCAGCACGGCTGACGGAAATGAAATAATCGTTATCCCTGCGAGTATGGAAAGATGCACGTGCGCCAAGCGCCGGTCTCGACAACAGGTGCCGCGCCATCAGAGGGCACAGCAATGCATGTCGGCCACCACTCCTGTGGTCTGGAAACTTTTGTCCCCGACTGTAGATAGTTTACTTATCAGGGGCCACAGGGATTTTCATCTTTCTGATTGAGATTTTTCTTAATAAAAAGCAAAGGGCACACCCCAGAAAGCAATCTAAAACATAAAAAAAGACTTCGACAACCTATCAAGTTGATATCTTTTATTTCTATTTTTTTAATAGTACTACCGATATACAATAAATAGTTGTTTAAAAGTTAATTGTCAATAGTTTCTGAGGAGGATTTATACCATTTTCTGATTGTTTGCCAATAGGTTTTAGATTGTTCTTCACTAATTATGCGGCAGTCCCTAATTGCAGTTGCGGTTTTCTACGAGCTTTACAACAACATAACATTTTGTCACCATAATAATAAAACACTATCGATAGCTTTACGATTGTTGGCTATCGATAGTTTCACGATATTCAACTACAGTAAACCCCTGTTAACTCGAAGTCATAAAAACCAGGAAAAATTTCGAGATAAGCGAAATTTCGAGATAAGCGGAGTACCGAAATTTTCGAAGTACCGACCGCGGATTTCGAAAATCTAGCGCTTCCGAAAATCGTACCAATCACAGCTTCGTTTTTAAGCAAGAAATCACTTACTAAAACGAGAAAAAAATGAATTATACTTCGTCTCAACTTAGTATGGACTATTGTTAGCCGCGCGTGCCAAAAACGCGAGCTAGTCGCTTTGAATGAAGCCGCGGCGGCTGCACGAGCGCTCGTGCAGCAAATGCTCTAGTCAAGGCAGTCAAGGCTGGCCGCTCGCGCTAGCACAGCCTTCGCGGTTAGTCCATGCTAGGGTGAGACGAAGTATAGAAACAAGCGTCCACCGGTCCAGCGCACGCACGTATTCCTCAAAGAGCGCCGCCGTCATCCATGTGGACGGGGTTGAACGAAGGCGACGCGACAACGGCTTGGCGGCGTGGCGACTACGGTGACCACGAGATCGGGAGAGCCGATAGAACTCCACAAGCCAGCACAAGCGTAGAGAAAAAGAGAGAAAAAAAGTCCCGGGAGATGGGGAGAAAGCAAAAAGCAAGAAAACAAACGTCCTTGAACGCTCGTCGCGTTCTGTGCGCCCGGAACGTGTTCGCGGTGCTTCCTTCTTTTGTTTATTTTTCTCCGGCGCTTCCTTCTTTTGTTTATTTTTCTCCGGCGCTTCCTTCTTTTGTTTATTTTTCTCCAGCGCTTCCTTCTTTTGTTTATTTTTCTCCCGAGCTTCCTTCTTTTGTTTATTTTTCTCCGAAGACCCTCTCTCTCTCTCTCTCTTTGTTAGGGTTATTTTTAGGTCGCGGTCGCTTCCTCCGTGATGGAGATAAACTTTCTCCTTCGGCCTCAATGTCCTTTCAGGAATATTTTTAATTTTTTTTATTTTTGCAGGCAAAGTTTCGAGATATCCATGCCCGTCCAGGAAACTTTTCGAGATAAGCGATGTCAAAATACATGGTGCCAATGGGGATTCATTTCGCAACGCACAAAAGTTTCAACTTAACCGATCTTTCGAGATATCCGTGTTCGAGTTAAAGGGGGTTTACTGTATAAACAATTTAACGATAGTCGATTATTGATAGTATGCTATCAAGTTTCACGGTAGTCGTCTATCGATAGTGTACTATTGACAGTTTTACAATAGTCGACTATTCATAGTATAGTATTTATAGTTTTACAATAGTCTACTATTGATTGTATACTATTGATAGTTTTTTGTGTAGTTGTCTCTCGATAGCACTATCGGTAGTTTTTTCAGTATCAATACAGTCGAGCCAGGTTATATCACACCCGGGTATTTCGAATTATTGCTTATATCGAACAGTCCAAACATCCCCTTGAAAATCACATGTAATAGTATAGGAGCGTTGTCTTTTTGTATCGAACTCCCATGGCGCGGACACTCGATATGCCAACCAGCTGCCAAGGTGAAACACCGTGCCCCCTTTAGGTGTCACATGCTCCTAATTGTTGCACACTGTAGTTCCTTGCGGCTTTGTTTGAGTTTGCTCGTAATGCTTAAATTCCATCTTTATGTTCAGGACTCACTCCACTAATAGTCGTTGGTTACTTTTATTCTAGTGGAAGATATGGCACCTTCATCCAGGTCTCAGCATTTACACTAACAGTTGGAACCCACTTTAGGTGGTCCGCAAAAATCAGTTCCTCAATATATTGCGCTGCGATGTACTACAGAGATGCGGCTTGTGGTGGAAGCTTAAAGTGAAAATATCAAGGGATGAACTTATCTTGTTCAAAAAAAGAAAAAGAATACTGTAAACGACTTAAATTTCGCGGGCTCAAATTTTTGGCGAATCGGGCAAAAGCTGAAAATTTGAAATTACTCGCGGGTTCTAATTTTCGTGAATCGAGTGTAGCTTCCGTAGTGTTCACATATTGCCCGAATTGTTCGCGGGACGTATTTTTCGCAAATTGTATGCGATTCGCGAAATTTGCGAAAATTAGGTCCTTGCGAAAATTTAGTCGTTTACAGTAACCTTTTTCGGGCAATCCACAGCGGCGTTCATAGACGTTGCGTGCAGTCTGCTCAATGTTGCCGACAGATGTTGGGAGCATCGAGGATGCCCGGCTTCGAGCGTAGCAGGTAATCTTCCCAACGTTTTGACGTCCGCTTCCTCAGCGCGGCGTGTGTTTCTGTAATGTATGAATTTCAAAGTGCGATAATCTTTTCAATAAACTAAATATGAACAGTGGTATCTCCAGAGCCACCGTTTCTTGTACCAAGATGATAGAATGAGGCGCCGCATTTTCTCGTACTTGACGTTGCGCCATCTGTCGGCATCACTTGCAAGTCGGCGAGCACCGTTATTGGCACAGTCTGCAAGTGCCATCGTAAATAGCTTGAAACTGGTTTTTTCTTTTTTTTCTTTTGAACGAGCTAAGGTCATCTGTCAATACTTTCACTTCAAGCTTCCACCACCTAGCCCCACTTCTTTAGTAAATCACAGAGCGATATGTTGAGAAACCGAATTTTGTGGACCCTTTGAAGTGGGTTCGAAGCGTATGTGTATCTGCTGTAGTATAGAGGTTTTAGTAATTTTGTTTGTGTGTACACTGTCTTGTGATATTGACTATTTAATTTTATCGAATTATGTAATGACTAGAGATGTGTAAATAAAAAAAAATTGATTGCTAATCAAATATTAAAATTCGACTGCAAATCAAATTTGGTATTTCAAATATGAATATTTTACATTTAATGTGAATGAAGCATGAATACTTTGAGAAATCAGGACTGGACATTTTTCTTTTATATCTTGCTGCAGGTTAAGAAAAGCAGGACAAGCTCCTACTGCAAAGTCCTTCACTCTTTCCACTTGAGTAGAGCGAACGCTGGAGAGGAGGCAAGTGAACTTGCCTCCTTTCTTGCCTCTGCTTCAGCGTTCATTCACTAAAGTGGAATGAGTGGAGAGGCTTACGGGAGGAGCGTGTCCGGATTTTTACATGCAAGAGGACATAGAAGGCACACTTATAAAAAGGAACAGTTTAATTGCACATGAAATGTTTTACTTACTAGTACTTGTATTAAGGAAAAAGGCAGATATGTTGGGTAAAACATAATGTAACAAGGCAAGCAAGGCAATGACTACCATATTTATTTGAATAGCTTGAGGTTTCCTTACCGAGCACTCCTTTAAAAAGCCACTAAAAAGAAAATTTTTTCTTTTTAGACAGTTTAATTGGGACACACGTGTCAAAAATAGAGTTTTCGCGAAAAAAATTTTTTAGAGCAATATTGACGGCGCGAGGCGCGATTTAGTTGGTAGTCACCTCCCTTCCACTTCTTTCATCTCTCGGCACTTCAGGCGCGTGGAGGAGAGGTGGATCAGCTTGGCCATCGCATTGAGGTGGAGAGAGTGTATGACCATCTCGTTGAGGTGGAAAGAGTCTATGACCATTCCGTGACGTCATGGACTTTGTGCGCCAAAATTTGAAATAAATCCTGCGCCGTCAATATTGCTCTTAAAAAAAAAAAAACATTTTTTTTTGCGCCAGATTTATTTTATGACACGCACGCGTGTCCCAACCAGACTTAATTTTTTTTTTCTTTTTAGTTTTCTTTTTTTTTAATTGAGGGTCGAACTGTAATTTTAATTAGAGAAGGCAGACCTGGAATACCTAGTGAGTAGGTAAAATTTCAGAGACATACTGACCGGTCAGCCATTTCTCCTAGCACACCGATGCAAAGCAGTGAAGCTTGATGCGAGAAAGTGGATAATTTTGAGGACATTATAGTACTAGCCATGTGTGAATAATGAATTTTGAGTTCGAAGCAAATAGTGATTTTGGCTGAATATTTTTTAATCGAATAGTTTCTCCAAGCCTTTCACTACTGTTGCACCATGCTTAAACGAAAATCCAGCTGAACTCGTGAAGGTTGTTCCCAAGCTTCCACTTGTCCACTTCTAAGCTAATTTTAGTCTAACTATATTTGTGGACTGTGGCCTTAGAAAGTCCCATGCCTACATTGGGGTGGCAAGTAAATGACAAATTTGTCATAAAATAAACCTATGGAGATGCCCAGCTATACCTAATAGAGGGGACTTACAAATCATCTTGCTTCGTGCAAATATCCTTTCTTCAATCTCAAATGTAAAAAAAGACCCAAAAAACTTTTGTATGACAATTGCAGGTTATTGGGTCATCTGTCTAACTTATAGACCAGGGGTGGCCATGCTGACCCGGCCTAAGAGCCGCAAACAGAACCACGAAACTACCAAGAGCCATGGGGGTGGGCAACTTTTGTCCGGGGCAGTCAACGAAACTCAAACTACTTTCAATCTATCCAAGTGAAAACCAGTCCAACTGTACGTAAGGTAGTAGTTGCACAAGACTACCAAACCATAACCTGTCCTTCGATTTAAAACATGTTCCAGTTCTCTTTTTGGAGAAGTGCTCTTGTGACCAGGAGGGAGGCGGGGGGGTAGGGGTAGGGGCAGTGGCGTAACTAGATGTGACGGCGCCCATGGCAAATGAAATTTCGCGCCCCTCATAGCCCATGGCAAATGAAATTTCGTGCCCCTCGCGTAGCCCCGCTGCCGTTTTTTTCCATAGGGCACATGTTGGGTGAACTCGGCTTGGCGCCCCCTCCCAAGTGGCGCCCGGGGCACTTGTACCCCCCTGCCCCCCCCCTAGTTACGCCACTGGGTAGGGGTAGGGGAGGGAGCCGCGAGCCGCATTTTAACACACGACGAGCCGCAACTTGGCCACCCCTGATATAGACCAACTCATGTTTACAAACAAACCGGAGCACCCCTAGCGGATGCCACCGGTGCCATGCATGCGCGATGGAGTGTGGTCAAGAAGCTCTCCGTCGCCCATAAACAAACCATTGAAATGCGATGTTGTCGGCGTCGGTGTGATTCCCCGTACTCTTTTTCTCGTTGGAATTGTTGATTCTACGTCTTCCTGGCAATTTCTGACTACATTAGTGGCCTCAGCGAAATTAACGAGGCTCGTTACACCTCAAAATTTCGCGTAAATAATGTGGCATGCGGCGATTCATCCCGCATGGACGCAGCAGAATGGACGCTAAAGCCTGATTCGCATGATGAGATTCTGCTTGCTATTTTCACTTGCGACATTGCTCGAGCTGCTATACCGTGAACCGTAGCTGAGATGGTCGACGTCGATACTAAAAATCGCAAGCCGAATCGGACCAAGTGAATCAGATCGGTGATGGCCACGGGTAACAATGATAAACATCTCCTTGTATCTACTGTTTACACTGAGCCTACTTACCCCAACCAACCTTAAACTTAGAAGTCTTTTGAGATCTGCACTTACTTCTGATCAGAATTACCGGGTCAGTGTTCCGTCTACGGGACGCTGTCGTTTGAACGAGCAGATGACAACAAGCAGAAACATTTGAAAGAGCAGACGACAGTTTGAACGATCAGGCGGCTGTTTGAACTTGAAGACGCACTGAACGTAGTCCGCAGGTGGTCAGTACAACTTGGTGGTTTTCCCGCCTTTATGTTGGAACAGAACAAATAAATCCGACGAACACAAGTATGTATCCGTGCATCCAACCCAAAGTGCTTCCCGCACAAGCAATCGTGGTCCGACGGCGTCTGGTTTTCCTTTTCACGGCACCTATCCACGTTCTCGGACGAACCGAGCAGGCAGAAAACACATGAAAACTGACCTTCAAAACTTTCGCGACTCTTTTGGTACAGCTCCAGACATGGTGTTTTGACGAGAAGGCGGATTTTTGTATGGTTTCTTCCAAAAAAAAAAATACAGGAATGCACGTCCCACATAGAGATTTCTGGTGACTTCCGCCCGCAGCTCCAGGCCGGAAGTGCGCCCGACTCGCCACCATTATGCCGTGACGTAACAGAGCTGAGTTCGTGTATACTCTTGCATAATAGCAACGGTTTAATTTCCAAAATTTTACTGCATAGTAGATATCAACAATCACAAAGTTTCTGTTTCTTTCTAAGTGCACTGGGCGTGCAAATGCACCATCCCGCTTTGAGAGTGTGCTTTCCTTGCAAGCATGCAGCTGTGCTGCGGCGAAATGAGCTCCGCAAGTGTTACTTCTCCTTAGTGCACCAGTGCACGGTAAGAAGCGCACTTAATGGGCTTACCCAGAGCCGTGTATAGAGAGAGTTTGGTCAATGGGAGGTGCGGGCAGAGCCAGGACGTGCACCAGACGCAGAAAGAATGCTTGACATGCTTTCTCGGCCATCCAGAAGCCGAAAAGAATCCCCTAGCGGTGGTAGCAAGAAACAGTTTTAATCATAGGTATATGGTTTTAATGAGCATTAGAGTTAAATGTAGTAACTCTTAGGATTAAAAATAGGGTGCACATGATGGTTCCCTTATGATCATGCAGAAAGATGTAAGAAACAAATGTGCCGCTCGAACTCTGTTTTGCTCTGACCGCTCAGACGGCAGATTCCCGGCCCTCGGCGCCTGGCGTACGGATTTTGTCGATCGTTTCGCTAGTTGCACTCTTCCATCGTCATTTTGGATGACCGCGATTGAAACCACGTGCACCATATTTTTAGTCACCGAGAGCTACTCTGACGCACTTATTAATTTTGTTTCCTGCGACCACCGCCAGGGTATTATTTCCGGCTTCTGGTTGGCCACTTTCGGATTTGTGAAGACGCCCTTGGACACGCCCAGCACGCTTTCGGCCAATAGCGTCTCCTCATTCGACTCCCATACTTCCCAATGAATGGCCAAACTCTCTGTATATACTGTTTTCGGCTTACCCAGCACAATCAACACTTTGAAAAGTATAAATATTGCAGTTCATCTCAAACTACATATCAAATAGCATATTATTTGGAACTGATATTTGAATATTCGCACAACCCTACGATATATTTGTAGCTCGAAAAACTTAAATACTTTGAACAGTAAAAGTGTGTTGCAAATTGAACTGAATAGCCCACACTATCCTCAAATAATTTGAAGTTTGGAAAATATGTGTATCTCCAGTCAGGGGCATTTTGTCTTTTGGTGGACAGACAGGTGCTGTTTTAATTTCAGACAGCTCAATCAAGAGCAGCATTGCTGTCTTGGCAGACGGTTCCCTGGACGAGAGTGGTCTTGCCAGCGTAACAGGCGATGTGGCCTCAAGAGTGGGCTCTGCTGCAGACTTGGCTTCATTGTCGTTTGAGGGAAAATCCCTACCGGATTCTCTGCAAACAGCCGTGGAGCATCTGTTGGTCGGTAAGGCAAGCTTATCAATTTTGCTATTCAATTAAGGTTTCTCTAATTAAAAGAAATATGAGGCGACCTTTGTTTCCAGAGCAGAGTTCTTGGCAATATGCATAATAGGGAGTAAGTCTCTAATGTGGCAGGCAAGTCGACTAAAGTGCCTTTCTCCATGCATGAGAGAGGAGCGTGACAAAAGTGAGAAGGCTTGATCATGTGTGTGACCAAGCTCCTCCCCAGCGGATGGCATTCTCTTTAGTGGGGAAACGTCTTGGTTGTGAGTTCTTTTTTATTATAGCAGATGTGGTAGTCGTTAGTCAACAAAGCCAACCTACTCTTCGAGGTATTCCCTCTCCCCTTCCTCGCTTTTTTGTAAGGAGCCAGTGGATTTCCGACAGCCTCAGGAAAGGCAAGGTAGTCATTGCCATGAACAGCATATGACGCCACTGCAGAGTGGCTGTGTCACTGCCACTGGCCCCTGCCTGGATTGGTTCTCCAATCAGAGTTTACAACCCAACAGACTTGTGCCTGTGACTGTAGAAAACAAAGGAAGCACGATCCTACAAATGGCATTTGCTAAATACTCTTTTATGGAACAACCAATGGATGATGTCTTAACAGATGCAGCATCTCATGTTCACCGTGCACTGCCTCTCATCTCAAATTATTTTATTTCAATGTGCCAAGAAAAAAATTAACTTTCCTTCTGGACTGAAATGGACAGCCTGAAGCCAGGTTGTTCTCTGGGTGAAAACAGTACATATATAACTGTTCTTGCATACTTTGAAAACTTAACTCTTCTCTTACCACGGGAAAAGTGTCATTTTTAGAGGGTCGCAATATTATTTCTTTATTTTGAAAACATGTGCTTCTAAAATTTCTTGCAATATGCCAAAATGTAGCACAATGCATGCTCTTTCCCATAATATACGTATGAAATAGGAGTCAGTAAATTATACCAGATTTAATTTCTGAAACCCAAAATTATTGTGGCCAACACAAGAAAGATTTGCAGATATCTCGGAAAGAAATGACAGCTGAAAAAGTACAAAATATACAAAAGATAGCAAGTTTCAATAGCAAGAGAAGCTGGAATCTGCAATGCTATAAATAAAATGCTCATCAAGTTCTACCACATAATCTCAACCATCGTGGCATGCATGCCATCCGGTGAAATTGTTTCTGGATGGGATAAGACGCGGGTAAATGTCGCAGGTACTGCAGAAGACATTTGTCTTGTGCTCAACTTTGCACTCCTCGTTAAACATCCTGCAATTGTGCCGCTTCTTCATTTTTTGGGGCTCGTAATGCAGTTGTTCAGGGGCAGGAGAGTGTTGGACATACCCTACATCAAGTCCAAGTAGCTGTTGGGCGAGCTCCATTTGGGATGCCAGCTGATCAAAACGTGCACTTCTGTAGAGTTCAGGAATGTTTGGGTGCTACTTGTGGTGTGCTCGAAAAAGAATGTACTAGCTGTTAGCAGCTGAGATGTCAATGCAGTGAAAGAAGAGTGTCTTCTACCAATGGACACACTTCATCGGGATGTTGTATGATCTGATCAACTGGTCTGATTTGTCAACTCCGAGCATTCCTGCATTGTAGTTGTTGTCAAGCTGTCGCTTCTTGATGGAGATCACTGACCATGTATCTCCTCATTTTACCTCCGTTTCTCAAGCATGTGCTTGTTGGCAGTATGTACAGTGCTCATCACGTGTACAACGTGTCAGTCTTTCCATTGAAAATACAAATATATTTTGATCCCATAGCCACAGAAATTTGATGACCTGACATCATCATCCGACTCGCTCGTGCTAGTGTCACCAATAAAGTTGACTGCAAACGCGCTCAAATCGCGAGACTTCAAATTCTAATGCCTCTCAGCAGGCGTGCCGCACAATGGAGACACCATGTTCTCAACGCGAAGCGCTAACTCCTAGGTTGTGCATTTGATCACACTAAGTCGCCATCTCGTGAGAGAAAAAAAAATAACTATACAGAAACTGAAACTAAAGTGTCTAATCTAACCACCAGATGCCTTACCTTGTCCAGAAAGGCATTGTAGGCTTTTCAGTGGGGCTCGCAAGTCGTCGATCATGGGTGATTGAATTTAAAAAAGCACTGACACGTCAAAATAATTTTTTTTTTCTTATCTGAAACAATTGAAATTGATGGCTGGACATTACCCTCAAAATTTGAAACTTGGGAATTCAGTACTATTTGTGAAGTAAACAAAACAATTTCCAAATGCCGAACTTGAAGTTCCCGCGCGATCCGTGCCAGTGCAGTGACGTCAGATATTGAGCCATTCTGCGAGTCGAGTTTCTCTGATGCCTCTGAAGTGTCGTGTTCGCCGGCGTCCCGTGAACAACCGGCTGCGAGCAGACGATGCTCGACTTTTGAGTTTGACGTTTTTTAGGGCCCTTTCAGCGATCTCAAATTCTTTGAAACGGTGGGAGGTTGAAGAGAACGCGCAGTGGACTTTTGTGAGCGACGTGAGGGGCCACGTCGCGCCGGTTCTGTGTGAAAAACTGCCCCGGCAGAGTCCCAACCGAAAATACGATAGACACCAAACCCAGTTGTTTTGACCGTTTTATGATTTCCTTTTCGAAGTCTGAGAGGTCGTCGTGCACCTAAAAAAGACCACTTCGTCCGATTCCCCGACTCACCGATCATCCTATGCTACATGCGTCGAGCGCTGCCATGTTTTTTGAGGGAGGATAAAAAGCCAGGAGGGGACATATCACACTGGACACCGATTTTCGGTATTTCAAAAAGAAGGGCCGTAGTGCGTTCGCCATTGCGTTAAAAAACATGTTTTACGAATGCCATTATTAAATGCTATAGAACTGTAGCCTAGAAAGCTTCAAAATTTCATGATATTTGACGTCACAAATCAACAGAAGCGAGGAGTTGAGGAGTGGGAGAGAAAAACGCCAAAAACAAAAAAGCATGCGCGCGTGTGAGTAAATTTTTTTTTTTTGCGTTGCGGTGTTTTTTTTGCGTGTCTATGACTACAATTTGCATCGTTTTAGAGAACAAAAAAAAAAATACAACCTTTTGGGTGTCAGTGCCCTTTTAACTGGCCCAGTATGGAAAGAGTTAATGTTATAAGACAGAATCTTTCAATTAGTAGAGTACCAGCTATGGAATCTGTTCTTTCCCACCTTTCGTTTGGCTTACCTGAACTCCGGCAAGACTCTTAGCATCTGAAGATAAAAAATGAAGATACTTTTTTTGTTAGTTGTGTACTGAGATTACATTTTTCAGCTCGAAATGCCCTGAAGTCCGCACCTGCAGACAGGGCCTTGAAGCGGGCGAAGGTCGTCCGCGGATGCGTCAAGAGAGTCCAGGAAGAGCTAAATGTCCACCTGGAGTCTGTGTCAGTCACATCTTCCAGCTGTGCAAGTAAGCACTGCGACATACTGATTGTAGTTTCTCAGTGCATCAAAAAAAAAAAACTTTTGAGTAAAATATATATGCTGGTAAATTTCTTCACTAAGATGAAACTGAAAGCCGTTTTTGCATCATATTTTTAGTTCTCCTATTTTTTACTTTTAAAGGACCAAAGGTGGACTTTGGGATTTGGGCAATCGTCACAAGCCGCATGTTTGAGATCTTCGCCAGGCTCGGATACCTTCTGAAAAAACCAAGAAACTTTTCATTTGACTTTCTAAACTACATTAGAAATGCAAGATGATCAGAACTTTTTGTTGTTGTTTTTATTTATTTATGTAAAAAAATCCAAAACATCTGGCCTCTTTGACGATAATTTAACTGGTTTGGATGATAGCTTTTTTAAAATCCAATTTTATGACAGATTATTTTAAAAATAAAAGCTTAAACAAATACCTATTCAGCTAGCACACTATTTGTATAGTCCAAAAAAGTTATCTTGGCAAACAATGCCTTTGAATACAAGAGGAAACTCTAAGTACAAAATTATATACCACGTTTCTCAATAAAACAGATTTGAAATATTTTCGTTTTTTTTTTTCGTTTGAAGAGCCCTTGGTATGGCCTAAAACATCCAGTAAAAGTCAGATGTAATATATGGTTTGGACATATAGATCAGTACATTTAAAAATGCAGAATGTTTCAAGTTCTATTGTAAGATGCAAAGCTCTTTCGTCGTCATTTCTATGCCTATTACTTAATTAATTCTTGGCACCTTGTCAGGGGGCTTCGATTTAACAGACAATTAAATAAGATAAAGTTGATGCGTAGACGGGATGTTATTTTAATATATGAGGGTTTTCCTACACATGTCCAATTTATTAACTTTAAAAAATCAGAAATCACAATTCAATGGACTCCCTAAATTGTCTCATGAGAATTAAAAGCTTATAGATATTTCCCTCCATACAGTCCTTGGCGGAAACAAAATATTTTCGATACGCCGACAGCCCATACTACTTGTCACTAGTTGCTTGCAGTACAGGCGAAGGCAACGCCCGGCGAGGGGAGATAGGGCAACCACCAGGAAAGCTGGGGAGGAGGAGAGAAACCTCATTTCCTCTCTAACGTTCCTAGTGCTCTCCCTTTCTTCCCTCACCCTCCATTGCCCTCCTCTCCTGTCCCGCCTTCCTAGTGCTTGCTCTTTCTCTTTTCGCCTGGTGTTGCCATCCCCTGCACTGCACACAACTAGTGACACGGAGTATGGTAAGAAATTTCAGCTTTTTCCAAATCTCGCTTCTCCACGCATACTAAGCCTTGTAAGAAGGTTGGCTCGTTTAAAGGGGTACGGAAACAAAAATTGAAATATTCAAATTTCGTTCGGAAATGAGTCAAGCATGACGGATAATAACCGTAAATGATAATCGCACGTTTGTATTTTGAACGACTGGCTATATTTTTCGTTCCAAACGGTGCACTCGAGCAAGCGCTCGAAGAGAAGCGAACGGAGAGCGCGATGCGTCATGGGATATCCGGCGCAAACAAAAACAGAAAGAAAAGATTCCCCGCATTCGTGACGTAGCAAGTGCTGGCGGGGTTATGAGCTTTGCCCTTGGTGGCGTTGTCAGCGTTGTGGTGGTGTCAATAGCGTCAGCGCGTTACAACCGAGCCGTTCGAAGTGCCCGTGGGGTGACGAGCGTGTGGCTGGCCTAAGGAGCACGTAGCTTCCACAGCACTGTCAGCTTAGGGCTGAACGGGGTGGGGAAAGCAACTTTTGTTCGAGTTTTGAGCGACGGGCTAATCTTCTAGGGGGAGAATGGCTGCTGTCCGGTTGCACGAACGAGGGTCCGAGAAAGAGGGGAGTCCTTCCTTTCCGTCTTCTTGGACCGTTTGGTTCAATGCGCGATTTGTGAGTTGAGGAGGAAAGCTAAGAAGGAAAATGTTGAAATGCCAAAGAGCGGCGCTGCTCCGAAGGAATCTGCTACGTCACGACTACGTAGCAAGTTCCCCAACGTTGCTAGATTACCTCCCAAATAGGCTCTGCATGCATCCACCAGGTGCACATTGAAAGATTGTTTATTTAGCTTTAAAATTAGTTTTCTTGTGCCTTTCAACGGAAGACTGGTGTTTTTGAGGTTAGGATGCGACATGCAACACATTCAAGCTAGAAAATGAGTGCTGGAATTTCGTTTCCCTACCCCTTTAAACCTACTGATATTGATTTCTCTTTTCTTTTTTTTTTTAGAAGGAGAAAGCTTGATTAGATTTTAGGGAAGTACATACAATTACATCAAATATCTGGTAACGAAAGTTCATGAAAATGTGTAATGTGACCGAAAAGCACTGGTAAAGCGGGTTACAACATTATTCTTGATGCTTGGCTATTTGTTTTACAAAGCATTGAGAAACCCGTCCTTGTTTTGAGTTTTCGTCCATAAGCTGCATGACCGAGTGTTCTTTACAAAACTCGCAGCCTTCCATTCCTTTTTCTGGTAGTCAAGGTAGTGGGCCATACGTGCTGTGACGGCATGCAGTGAGTGCCAGGTGCGTGTCGCAGCATGTGGAGACCACTCAACCACGAAGCCTCCTTGCACAAACTCAGCTTGACAGAACATGCAACAACTGGACGTGCTGATGACTTTGTTGAGATAGTCACCCCTGAAGCCTGGAATTATTCTTCTGAGCAGTGATGCAGCACATCTGGCCCACTGATGCAACACACAAAAGAGCAGAAGGCTCTTAGTCTGTCAATAACATTCGGTACACGGACCACAAATAAGGATGGTCCCTCAATTTTAGGTTAAAACAATTTGCTAAGCCTTAAAGGGGCACTGACACATCAAAATCATATTTTTTTTATTATCCGAAACGATTGAAAACAGTGCCGGGACATTACCCTCAAAATTCGAAACTTGGGAATTCAGTATTTGTGAATTAAAAAATCAATTTCCAAATGCCGATATTCGAAGTTCCCGCGCAATCCGCGCTGGTGCATTGATGTAAAATATTGCGGAGTCCTGAGAGTCGACTTTCTTTCCTGACTCCGTGCTGTTGCCACCGCGACCCGATGCGAGGAGGAAAGGAGCGGGAGATAGGGGCACCGGCGGACCGAGAAAAACCGGTTTTATTCCGTGCGAGTGGTGCCGCCTGCCCAGGCGGCATGTTTTCCGAGGGAGGATACAATTCCAGAAGGCGGCATCACACCGGACTCCGATTTTTGGTATCTCAAAAAGAAGGGCCGTAGTGCGTTCGCAATTGCGTTAAAAAACATGTTTTACGATTGCCGTTATTAAATGTTATAGAAATGTCGCCTACAAAGCTTCTAAATTTCATGATTCATGATTTCATGTCACGAATCAAAAGAAGCGAGGAGGCGAGAAGCAGGGAGAGGAGGGCAACAAAAATAAAAAGGCAAGCGCGCGTAAAAAAATATTTTTCCCGATGCATTTTTTTTTGCGTGTCTATGACTGCAACTTGCATTGTTTTAGACAACAAAAAAAATACGACTTTTGGGGTGTCAGTGTTTCTTTAAGAGTGAACGTTTAACCCATTTTAATGTTGCTTCGTGGTCTCAGTAAGCATTCTTGAGAACTTGTGTTATTAGATATATTATGTAATTGTATGTACAGTGCTCTTCAAACTTGACGCCGCCACTCGGTTACCCTAATTGACCTATTGCCGGTTGCTCAAAGCTAAATTGGCCACGGCAGCAGCTGGAGTACCATGTGGGTTGTGATTAGGGATTAAAACGTCACCGTATAGTTGGACCTGTGGGTCCAGGAATATCACAAAAAGTGACCAAAACGGACCATCTCATGGTGGCATTAAGTTTGGGGAACACTACCCCACAATGTATGCGAGCTTTCTTTTTTTTTAAAAAAAAGAAGAAACAGATAGAAAAGGTTAAATGAGTTTAGGCTTTCTTTAGGTTTAGCGTGCATGGCAAAGTGGCAGTTGGAAAAGGGCGAAATGTTGTGCTAAGCCTTTCAGCGCATCGATACTAATTTTTTTTTTCTTGTTGCACCTAGTGCTACAGTGTCCCGGATAAGACTTTCACAGGGTAATATTTACAAACTGTTGATTTTCCTTACTCAATTTAGGAAAAAAAATTTTATTTGTGATTTCTTTGAT
The DNA here is from genome assembly GCA_037355805.1 of Ixodes ricinus. NCBI lineage: Eukaryota > Metazoa > Arthropoda > Arachnida > Ixodida > Ixodidae > Ixodes > Ixodes ricinus. Next base: position 21,418 of record JAZHYW010041295.1, on the reverse strand, counting down.
TTTTAAGCAAACAAGCTGGACGTCTGTATGGAAACCTCTAGATATTACGCATAACATGCTTAATTATTTGTTAAATTGAAGCCAACCAACACAATGAGTAAGGACCAACAAGTAATCAACAATCTGGCAGAAACAAATGGCTGCAACCTAGCTTTGCATCTTAAAATAGAACTTTAAATATATTGTATTTTTTAATGTATGGATTTATGTCCAAACCATGTATTACATATGATTTTTATTGGATATTTTAGACCATTTCAAGGGCTCTTCATACAAAAAAAACACGAAAATATTTAAAAATTACCTTTCTAAGAATACAAGAGTTTCTTCTTGCATTCAAAGACGTTTTTGCTAACATAAATTTTTTTTTGGATATAACAGTATTGTACTTGTTGAGTAGGTACTTGTATTTGCTTTCATTTGATATATATTTTACTAATAGAATTGAATGTAATGAAAGTTACCATTATCGAAAGCAGGTAACTTGTCGTCAGAAAGGCCAACTTCTGGATTTTTTACAAAAATAAATAAAAACGACAAACAAAGCCAGCGTTATTCACTGAGCCGACTGGCACACTTCCTCCGACAGTCTGAATATGAACTTCGTGCATCTTTTTGTCATCACCTATTCAGGTGTGAAGCATATCGAGATTATTGCGTTGCGCTTAGCATATGAAGTGTAAGTTTCTACACTGCAGTTCAAATAGCTAAATGTCTTCTTTCCACTTACTGGAGGTGGACCAAATGTGCGTAGTCATCTGAATGACGTTGAGCCTGTTTAATAAATGAATATAGATGTGTTTCTGCATGTGCTATAATTTGCTTGTCATTGCGGTTGTGGTCATGGTTGCAGTTGTGGTCATTGCGAGTCCGGTTGCGGGAAAGTGTGGCTTGCAAAGCTTGAGATTGCCGCGAAGCCTATACTTCATTGTGTTGTCCGCTTGTTAAGACTCCTGGTCTGCTAGGGGTACTACTGCAACCGTTTGCTGCCGCTTTTAGATGAGTTTTCAGTATCGATGCTAGATAGCGTTTCGGTTTAACAAAACGCCACATTCGTGTTCATGATTTTCAGGTCGCTTGATAAGGGGCATAACAACAATTAATGCGACAGTGAATGCAACCTCAACTGCATCAGGGGACCAAATGCCAGTGTGCCACCATGAAGGAGCACCCCCACTTGACTTGGACCTCACTGGTATTTCTCTTTCCGGATGAATTACTTGGTAGAATCTTATGTATCTTGGTCTTGTAGTGCAGTTTGGGTTTGACCACACTTTAGCGTAGCCACTCTTCATTTTTTTCAGGAAAACCTCTTACTACGTTGGCATCTTCACTATACTCTGTTGCAGGTTACGAAAAGCAGGACAAGCTTCTCCCGCCAAGTCCCCCACTCGTTTCACTTTAGCAGAGGGAATGCTGGAGAGGAGGCGAGGTCACTCACCTCCCTCCAGCGTTCGCCCTGCTGATGTGAAAAGAGCGGAGGGCTTTGCGGCAGGGGCTTGTCTTGTGTTTCTTAACCTGCAACAGAGTGTATATCAGTGCACGTCTGAAATGCCTGTACAAATATTACAAATTTTCTTCAGCTTGAGCTTCACTACCGTAAAATACTGGGCAAGCGCCCACTCAAACTTTGGAGATAATCACAAAAAAATGGGGGATGGGCGCTTGTCCGGTCATCAATTTGACATATAAATGTACTGTGCGTATTTTCTCAGATCTTACAAATTTGGGGATGGGCGCTTAGTGTGGAATGGGCGGATGCGCGGTATTCTACTGTATATTAATATTTTCGTACTGCTGGAAATTAGAAGCCCATCCACATAAAATTACATGGCTGAGCTCAGTGAGTTTCAATGTGCTGTATAGCAGCAATGTTTGCAACTCAACATTTGTTTATTGGTGAGCTTGGGTATAATCTGCAGAGAAGTTGCAATCAGGAGAAAGAGGCAGTTTTGTTTCTTAGGTGAAGCCAACTTGGAGGGAGAACCCACGTACTAATGCGCGGCTCTGATGTCGCAGTGCTGCGGCAGCCGTGTTGTCGGCGTGACATGTGCGCAGCCGCTCCATTTCACACGTATCTGGCTTCTGCGCACATGCACAGCGTGGGCACTGCGCACGCACAGTGCCCACATTTAAGGGGGACGCGGGTCCTAAAAATGCAAAAAATCGCGAAAAAGTTAAATTTTCGAAAATTCTGTATTTGGGTGCCTTACATATCCAAGCACCTCTCTCCAAAATATTATAGCGTAATTCAAACTCAAAGTATAAAAAACACGATAATTACGTCGCGCGGAACGCGCCCAAAACCTCCCTGAAAGAGAAAACCGACGTCGAAACGCGCGCCTTCCGCGCTCCGCCGGTGTGCGCCCAAGCGCGGCCATTTTGGTCTCGTTCGAAAGCTTGCTTCTTTATCTACATTTTTGGCGCCATTAAAAATGTGCGTCCGCCCGGGAAAAGCACAGAATACCGCGATTCCCCGGAGAAAGAAACCGAGCTACCGATTGTGTGTGTGTGTGTAAGCGTTGTTATATTGGAGGAGAATGAAAGGGGGGAGGAGGAGAGGGCCAACTGTGGATGCGCACCGGGCGCGTTTGTCACTGGCTCTCAGGGGGAGGGAGGGTGTGGGAGAAAGAAGTTGCGGGGTAGGGGGGAGATAGAGATAGAGACAGCCTATAGAAGGGGAGGGAGGGGGAGGAGGGCTAAGCTGGAGGGGCACAAGAGTATTAATTTAGTGTATCGGGTATCGAGTCGAATGTCGAAAGCCGGGGAGCGCAGGGGTATTAATTTAGCTGTATCGGGTATCAGCTAAATTAATACTCCCTGCGCTCCCCGGCTTTTCGACATTCGACCTCGATACCCGATACAGCTAAATTAATACCTTGTGCCCCTCCGGCTTAGCCCCTCCTCCCCCCTCCCTCCCCTTCTATAAACTATCTCTATCTCTATCTCGGCTAAGAAGCACGGGCCGCAGCGAGCGCTGTCGCTATTGGCCGAAGCGCATGCCTCCTCTCCTGAAAAATGTCATTCTCCTCTCCCTCCTCTCCTTCCTCGTGGCGCGGAAGGAGTCGGGAAGCAGCCGATATCGTTGTTTGTCGTCTGCTAGCGGTTGCGTTTTGGCTTCAAGCACGTTATTTCTCGGCGTTCGCCTGCTTTGTTTAGCCAACGCCTCGTTGGTTTAGCTCGATCGTCTTTAGGAGACATCGGTAGTGATCGCGATGCCTAGCGTGGAGCTTTCAACGCAGCGTGCGTGCGGCAAGCGGAAGCGTCGGGCGTAGAACAGGAGGACCTCGCCCGCATCGCCAGGCCGCGTTGCTTGCGGCGGACATGCGGCATGTTCTGCTGCCAGCAGCTGAATCATCTTCCGAGGTGCCCGCCTCTGATGTGAGCAATGAAAAGACGACGGCTTCGAGCCCTGGTGCGTCACCACTACTCGACTCCGCATTTCTACACGGCAAGCGAAAGTGCTCAACGTGCGTCGCGGGCTGACGAGATGAAGCAGGATTTGGCCGCGAAGTCTGCCACACAGCGGAAGTTTGACATCCTCAATGTCACTGTCGAGGATAAAGAGACAGATTTCGGCACGCAGTATGTGATCGTGGATTTGAACGTGTTCTTCGCGACCACCACAATGTGAACAGTGCGGAATGGCCGCGCCCTTCACAAGCTGGTGCTTTGAAAACGTCCCCGCGTCCCAAAAGCCCTTCTGAGGGCTAACTAACTGTTGCATATGGGCCTGCTCTACCCCGTGTCTTTCCTTTAGTATGAAATTCAAACCAAAGGCATTCCTTCCATTCAAAGCTTCAATGTTGTTAGTTATGCATACCCAAATTTCAAAGTCGATTTTCTCAGTTTGGTTTTTTCAGCCTCTTCTCCAGCCAGGGAGGCTTTTGATTCACTTGCGCTCAACCGATTTTCATAAACTTGGCACTGTTTTCTTTGGAATGAATCCGGACTGCAAGCTAAAGCTATTTTTATTATGATATTTTGTGGTATATAAAACTGGCATTTCAATATTTGACATTGTTCTGGCTGCTATTGTATGTCTTCTATTCACTTTAATTTTTTTACATGATTATATGGTGCTAAAGAAAGAAAAATAGCTTTAGCTTGTATGGTATTTCTTTAGGAAGCAATTGATACTTTTTTCATTAAAATTTTGATAGGGAAGGTATCTTAAAATTTTCCCTGAAATTAGCTAATTAATATTTTATTTTGTTAGTAACTTTTGACAAAGAAGAGATATCTGAAATCTGATTGCAGTTATGAAATCAGCACAATAAACTGCATGCCTGTGCGAAAAATCATTGAAATAGACCAATAAACAAAAAATATTTTTGAGAACCCACTTCCTTCCTTAATGTGCGCAAACGTGGACTTGTTTGTGAACAGCGTGTTGGTTTATAAACAAGCATTTAGGAGGACCCGTGTGCATGGTGGCACCAGTGTGTACAACTGAACTTTTGCTCACTCCTGTTATAAAGAAACACTGCAGAGAAACCCTTGGAATGGGGTAGTGTGTATGATTAGGGTTGTTTGTTTTCGGGTAAAACCCGATTTTACCTGATTTTTACACCCCGAACATGTTTCAAGAGAATCGGGTTAAACCCTTCTCCCCGAATTCCAAAACCACATAACCAACCTATTTATTTTTACGCCACACGGAGTTTGCGGTGCACACACGCTAGCTGCCCTACCTCGGGACAACGGTGATCTATAGTTCATTTCGCAAGCTGTCTGCAGCACTGTGGACGCCACACGACTCTCAACCACCCGCCCTACGAGCGCGCCTAACTCACCGTGACATTCTGCGGAGTACGGGTGAGGCAGAGCCTTCTATACTGGGCTGAGGAAAAGAGACAATAGGCGTTGGGGCCTCGGAGGGTCATTTCCGTCCCCCTGCTGTGCAGGTGAAACCGCCTTGGCACGCCACGTAGCCTCGGCCCTGCTGCATGCAGCTTATGAAATGCACTATCATCCCCCTTCGACCGCTGAGGTGTCGATGCCCAGCCTGGTCTCTCGGGTAGCATGGCCATCTCGCTGGCGTCCAACCCTTCTCACGAACAACGTCCGAGTCAGTCAGTCGCGTAAACAGATCGGGAAAGCTTAACAGGTTTATTCTATAGCGAAATATCTGATCGAAGACGATCGTCCCTCGAACGATCGGGGTTTTTGTTGACACCTGAGGGAGAGGATGATTCCGTGGGCGGTGCTTCCTTTGAAGCGACCGACAGCAATCGGAGCTGGAAAACCCTGTTGTTCCCTCAAATACCAGCTTGAAACAGACCCTTAAACGTAACGCGTTAGCGTCAAAAAAACTCTTAATACAATCAAACTAAAAAAAAAAAAAATTGTATGACTGAGTACTTTTGTAAATTTAACCTGAAAAAACCCGAATTTCGGAATGTTTCCACAAAAAACCCGATTTCTCCCCAATTATCAGTTTGAAAAATAGCACCCGATTTTTACCCCCCGAATTTAAATAAATATAAAACCCGAAAACGAACAACCCTATGTATGATGCTGATGAAGACAATTGTAGGGAGGTCTGAAGCAATCTTAAAGCTTGAAAATACACCTGTACCTAGTGGTCTGCACGGGTACGGACCAGCCCGCGGGCCTCGGGCTGGACTCGGGCTTCATGGCTACATTCATGAAGCGCCCGGGCCGAGCATGGGCCTTGCATTCAAGTCTACAAGGCAGGCCAAGACAGGCCAAGCCGGCAGTTACTTTTTTTTTTTTTAGCAGCAATTTTTTTAAAAGTTTTTTGGGGGTTTGAGAGAGGGACCATAGTGGTGGGGACCCAAATGCTGAAAGCATGTGTGTGTGTTTGTGTATGTTCTTGTACGGTTTGGTGTGTGTAGCGAATTCTCTTTTAGAGCTCAGGCGGCGCAGTGGACATTTTTGTCACCGGCGGCGCTGCCGTCGTGTATTTATTTATTTTTTTATTCGGTTACCTACAGCGCCCTTGCTAGGGCATTATTGTAGGGGGAAGACAGTACAAGATATACACAAATGCATAGTACATAATAAACAGCAGGCTGTGTGACGCAGGAACATTGATAATGACAGCAATAGCAAAATATGTAGATGATAACACCACAGCAACTTTACCACTGAAACACCAAGAAAAAAATGATACGATATTGACAGCAAAACAGAGATAACTAATTTAACAGAAAATTTTGTAGCGTTGTAAAAAATGAGAATTGTGGAGCAGAGACAATTTCAGCTGGTAAGTTGTTCGAATCATGTACTGTACGGGAAAGAAACTATACTTAATTATGTTTATTCTGCACCTGTATTTGTGGACTTTCATAGGGTGATCTGTACGGGGAGACACATAAGTTGGTTCTTTTAAGTATTGTTCTTTATTAATGCCATTTCTGTTATTAAATATGTTATAAAATAAGGACAGTCTAAGATATTTTCGGCGGTCAGCAGGCGAAGGCCACCTAATTTGGTACATACAGTAAACCCCTGTTAACTCGAAGTCATAAAAACCAGGAAAAATTTCGAGATAAGCGAAATTTCGAGATAAGCGAAGTACCGAAATTTTCGAAGTACCGACCGCGGATTTCGAAAATCTAGCGCTCCGAAAATCGTACCAATCACAGCTTCGTTTTTAAGCAAGAAATCACTTACTAAAACGAGAAAAAAATGAATTAGAAACAAGTGTCCACCGGTCCAGCGCACGCACGTATTCCTCAAAGGCGCCTCGCCGTCATCCATGTGGACGGGGTTGAACGAAGGCGACGCGACAACGGCTTGGCGGCGTGGCGACTACGGTGACCACGAGATCGGGAGAACCGATAGAACTCCACAAGCCAGCACAAGCGTAGAGAAAAGAGAGAAGAAAAGTCCCAGGGAGATGGGAGAAAGCAAAAAGCAAGAAAACAAACGTCCTTGAACGCTCGTCGCATTCCGTGCGCCCGGAACGTGTTCGCGGTGCTTCCTTCTTTTGTTTTATTTTCCTCCGGCGCTTCCTTCTTTTGTTTATTTTTCTCCTAGCGCTTCCTTCTTTGTTTATTTTCTCCCAGAGCTTCCTTCTTTTGTTTATTTTTCTCCCGAAGACCCTCTCTCTCTCTCTCTCTCTCTCTTTGTTAGGGTTATTTTTAGGTCGCGGTCGCTTCCTCCGTGATGGAGATAAACTCTCCTTCGGCCTCAATGTCACCTTTCAGGAATATTTTTATTTTTTTTTTGTTTTTTTGCAGGCAAAGTTTTGAGATATCCATGCCCAGTCCCGGAAACTTTTCGAGATAAGCGATGTCAAAATACATGGTGCCAATGGGGATTCATTTCACCAACGCTGAAAGTTTCAACTTAACCGATCTTTAGAGAGATCTTTCGAGATATCCGTGTTCGAGTTAAAGGGGGTTTACTGTATAGCAGACGAGCTTTTAGAGAAATCATATTCGCCAGTCACAAACCGCGCTGCACGTTTTTGTATGCGTTCGAGCTCATCTATACTTGTCTTAGTGTAAAGATCCCACGCGGTGCAAGCATATTCTAAAATCGGACGCACGTTTGCCATATATAAAGTTTCTTTGAGTTTTGCAGGTGCTTGCCTAAAGTTACGTTTAAGGAAGTTCAATGTGCGGCTGGCCTTAGAGGACAGGTAATTAACATGAGAGTTCCAGGATAGTTCGCTGGAAAAGAGAACGCACTAGATACTTATATTCTAAAACAACAGATAAGCTTGTGCCACCAAGGAAATATTCCGTGAGAAGCGGTCGTCGTTTGTTAGTAAACCTGACCAGATTGCATTTGTTTAGGTTCAGAGTCATCTGCCATGTTTGACACCAGGATAAAATAGAGTTCAAGTCATTTTGCAAAAGTTCAGAGTCCGCTTCACATGTGATGTCACGGTAAACGCAGCAATCATCGGCATATAATCTGACGGGACTAGAAATATTCACAGCTAAATCATTTATGTATATCAAAAAAAGAAGGGGACCGAGCACAGATCCTTGCGGGACACCTGATAAGACGCTTACATATGACGAATTCAAACCGTCGAGGACAACATTTTGCTTCCTTCCAACGAGATAGGCTTCAAGCCATTTAAGGAGTGTATTTGGAATATGAATGGTAGATAATTTTTGCAGCAATAGAGTGTGTGATACTGAATCAAATGCCTTCCGAAAGTCTAAAAAGACACAATCAACTTGGCTACCATGGTTTATCGATGTAGTGATATCATGGGTAAACTCTACTAATTGTGTATCGCAAGAAAATCCCGTCCTAAAGCCATGTTGCGTTGGGTGAAAAAAATTATTACCTTGTAGGTGACTAATTAAGTTAGTGTAAATAATGTGTTCTAGTGTCTTGCAGGAAACGCTTGTCAGAGAGCTAGGTCTATAGTTAGAAGTTTTTGTTTTGTCTCCACTTTTATGTACAGGGACTACATTTGCATTTTTCCAATCAAGAGGTAACTCACTTTGTTCAAATGATTTTCTAAACAACACTATTAGATATGAAGCGACAGAGGGGGCACAATTTTTCAGAATATAGTTAGAAATGCGGTCTGGGCCAGGGGCTGAGCCTATCTTGATCTTCTGTAGAGTAAGAGCAACGTGATGCCGTGCTCTGAAAACTCTATGTCATCCATAAGTGAAAACCCATTGAAATTCCGTAGGCTACCAACCATGCTGCCTGGCTGAGTGAACACTGACTGGAAGTACAAGTTGAAGCTTTCAGCCTTGCCTTCTAGATCGTTGCTATAGTCTACACCATCCACTACATCAGGGATAGTAATACTAGAATTTTTCTTGTTTTTACGTATTTCCACACTTCCTTAGGGTTTCTTTTGAGTTTTTCAGAGAGAGTTCCTTCGTACTTGTTTTGTGCCTTGCGCATTTCTTTTGTTATGTTCCTATTCATTTCTTTCATCTTAAAGTAAAACACAGTTTCTCTCGATTGACAATACCGGCAAAACAAACGATTCTTTTTGCTTATCAATGTTCGAAGTTCTCTATTCATCCACGGTTTATCGTTTCGGCTCTTTGCCGATATGATACGTGATGGAACAAACGTCTGGGTTAAAGATAAAAATTTTGTCTTAAAGAGATTCCACGCTGAATTAATATCTAAAGCTGAAGTATGCAGCTGGAATTCTGGAAAAAATGCATCCAGTTCACGTGATAGCGAACCGTAGTCCCCGCTTTCATAGAAAAACACTTTCCGTAGTTGTGAACTGCGACGGCGCGTTGCATTACAGCACATTTTTGCGACAACAACCTCATGATCGCTTATACCAGGTATTGCAAGAACAGAGGACACAATATTACGGTCACTGCATAAAAACAAATCTAGCACATTAGCACTCGTAGGACCAAGCCTTGTTGGCGTTTCCACAAACTGTAATAATGAGTGTGCATTGATCATATCACGAAAAGCTGTATAAAGAAGAGACGTGGTCTGAATGATTGGTTTAAAAGAGACCCATTCTACATTTGGCAGGTTAAAGTCGCCTGTAGAGTTGCTTCTTCCCTTCAACACGCACATGTATGCGCCTACACAATGCGCACACTTGCAGGCATAAACCATATACTATACGTACGAGTGTGCATCCACAATATGGGTGAAGAGGTTCCCCTGAGGGGTGCTTTTCCTAAAATATTTCTCGCAAACCACCACAAAAAACAATTTTTTTTTTTTTTTTCTCGGTTGTACACAGCGGGAGTGGGTAATTTATAACTTTGTCAGTCTTTTGTCCGAACCCGTCGCGACAATTCCCTTTCTTTTGAACTTTGACATATGGTTTTGTTTACTGCTACTTACCATTTTTATTTCTTCGTTCTCTCCGATATGCGGGTTTGGTCGTAAAAAGACGATGGGGGCGATTTTTCTTAACGAGCTGCATAGGCCTGCAGATTCGTCCGACTAATAAAGGGCAGCAAAATTAAAAGAAAGATGCTTACTGCATTGACTATTGGGTACTGTAGTCAACATATGTAGCAGTGGCAAGTGAGCTGTCATGCAGTGCTATTTGTGAGCTACTCATACTAGGAGAAAATGTAGCGGGCCTCAGCGGGCCTGTGAAAATCAGCGTCGGGCCGGGCCAGGCCGGCTGTCGGAAATGAATAGCGGGCCCAGAGCGGGCCCAGGCCCAGAGTCAGTGGGCTGGGCTGGAACGGGCCCCTAGATATCGGCCCATGCAGACCTGTACCAATAATGTGCAGATTAGGTGGACGTTTTGGAGAAATACAAAATAACCATAGAATATGACTTACGGTATATATGCATCACCCTCTGTATGGAAAGGGCGGTTGTAAATGGGGTGGACTTTTTCTTACTTGGGGTGCTTGCACTGTTCATGCTGGTTGCAAACACCAAATAGTTTGTGTGAGCTGACTGGAGAACGACCAGCAGGAATAAAAAGGCAATGGTACTTTAATTTGTGTATGTAGCTTTGTTGCTTTCTAGATATCTACATGAAATGTTTTATGCTTAGTGGGTTATAGCTGGCTATTTTTTCTACTCATTGGTGCTCATTGCACACTGTTCAAGATGCACATAACTACTTGCTGCCCATTTTTATAATTCATGCACATTCAATTTGGCATCAGAATACTTATAATTTTTGTCTATTTCTACCGTAAAATACCAGGGGGCAGTGCCACCCCTTTTTCACTGAAAACTGGATTCATTTAGACATGGGCGCTTGTCTGGTCAAATCATGCGCACGTATAATTAGCCGTATTCCCAAATTCGGAACACGTTAATAGTGGGCGCTTGAACGAAGTGGCCGTTTCTGCGGTATTTTACGGTATATTCAGATTGTGGATTTGTGGGGAACTTTCTTATTAAAGTTTTATCGAAGGAACCATATGTGCTCATTAGTTTATGCATGAAATTATATGAGATTTCGGGTCATTTTTCTAGCAGGGTGCTATATCGGTGTTTACTAAAGAGTGGTTCTACTTTATTGTGTCTAATTTCAGTTGACATTATTTGAAAATTTATTTTGAACTGCCATCTAAGAAATAATTTGGCTTCCTCATGACTGGCTTTTCTTATTATTCTGCTAGTGTTGGCCATCTTGAAGGCACTTTCAAAGGTGCTTTTTTTGAAGGGTCTCCTGATGACACTTCAGGCACCTTTCTTTAAAAGAAAGGCAAAAGTCATCTCATCCTAACATTTACTTTGTTATCCTGACGAGAAAAAGTAGATGAATAAAAATAATGATAACATGCAAAATGCCCCCCCCCCCCCCCCAAACACTGCCACAGCAATCAGACTTCCCACACTGATCCCACAACTTAGTTGCGATTAAGGAGTTGGGACATGACCAGTGAAATGGTAATTACTAGGATTGCACGATGGCATTAAAGTTAGGAGTCATGACTCATGTCACATCCTTGATACATGCTTTTACACGGGTTTGACTTTGCAGGGTGATTTACTTGGGAGGTTCAAAGGATTTGTTCGTTTGGGTCGTTCTTTGCTTGTGAGGTAATCCTGACCTGCCCACAGAAAGGTGTGCCAGCATGCGCCTTGTTGTACAGGTTACGGCTGCAGCGTTCCAGCACTCTATGACTTCGTGGTGCTACACAAAGGTCTTTTTGTTTTCTAGAGTCTCCGCGAATCAGTCAAAGGCGCGCAAGGCGCGGCGGCATTATCTGATCCTGACCTGCTCTCCTCACGGGCCTCGATGGATCTCGTCAGTGAGTGGGCACATGACAGATACGCCACTAGAGGCGCGCCGGCTGCCAGCGCAGTGGCTGTTTATGGGTGAACCGAGAATGTGCCTTATTTTGACGAGGGCACGAGAGCAGTCGAGGGCTAAAAAACGCCCTTGTGCTTCCGTGCCTAGATAGGCATGCTGTGATCCCAATTTGGGTCGCAGAAAAGTCTTTGCTGAGCGCCCCCAACGGCAAAGCGAGGTGCGTCATCGGCGACAGCGTCTTCCATAGGGAGCCATTCTGTGGGCAGGTCAGGATTGCAGTGGGTCATGGTTTGAACATACTCTTGTAACCCCGCCTAAACTTGTTCTGTCCAGTGCTGCTCGAAGGGATGCAGTCGACGAGGGTTGAGGAGCCGTCCGTTCGAGATGAAGCTCTCAGTGGCACATCTGGGCATTGCCCCCTGAACTTTCTTTCAGGCAAGTCTGAGTACATTGCTTGTTTTGCACATATTTAATTAAGAACATGTGTATGCAAAATACCTTAAAGTGAGGTCATATAGGAAGCTTGCACCAATGCATCTGCAGCAGTTGGGCGACCACTGCACATGTGCATCAGCGAGATTTTTGCCCAGTGCATACACATTGCTCATGCACTTTATGCTATTTCATCTGCAGTGCCTTGTGTGTTTAAGTTACATGCAATGTGCAGGGGCGGACGCAGGTATTTTGAAAGGAGGGTGTCAGCTTGTCATATATTTAAGAACCCCCCACCCCACCCCACCCCACCCCACCATCGTTTCCCGGCCCTGCATTTTTACATATGCACAATTCAAGAGAGGGGTCAGGACATCCGGACCCCCCCTCTGAATTCGCCATTGAATGTGTACTGCTCTGCAGGTATTTAGCATAAATGAATGTGCAAACCATTATTCGGTGGATGAATACTTCTGTAAAAATCCCACCGATAACAAGATGTGATTGACATATTGTTTGTCCAGTCCAATGATATTTGCTGTGTAGACAGCTGGAAGTTATTCGGGCTCAAGGGGCATCTTGTGTCTCCACTGTAGACTAGATTTTTCCAGTGCAGTAAGACTGCTAACCCGAGGTTTTTCAACGTGCATCAAGCAGTAGCAACATGTGACTGCATGCCGGTACAGTGCCCATCTAAATCGAAATGCGCAGGCATGATGAGGATTGTATCCGGCACGCCTGGGTTCTGATCTGCAAGCTTTTTCTCCAAATACTCCGAGCTACGGTGCCCTAACCCTCGGTTGTCAATCCCCTTTTGTTTGCCTAACTGTATGCAAATCTGCAGCTATTCTGTTCAGGGGTCAATCTGTCTCCGAGTCTTTTATGGACAATATCTTTCTTCGAACAGTACAGTTCACCATTCCATATAGCACAGATGCCTTCTACTTCTGTTTCCCATTTCACTCTTTCAGGGTTTCTTATTGATTCAAAGCTTTTACACATTCTCTTTTACCTTTCCCACTCTAACAGACTCAGTAAGCGACATATTTTTTTCCGCGTGTGTCCTGCGATTCGTTGCCCTAATTTATACCTTGTGAAACCTCTTACTTAGGGCTCTACACAGAAATGTGCCGGAAATATTGAGTAGAGTCAAGGACAGGAATTGCCTCGCTGGACAGGACATCAACTCAACTGCTTCAGACGCCGGCTGGAAGCATGCCCTCCAGCGCTCGCTCTGGGTGTCTGACGTAAGCAAGGAATTGCGACGATTTCTGCTTATTCTTTCTCGCATTGTTCCCTTTGCGCTACCATCTCTCCACCGATTGCAGAGGAACTCCTTCAGGGATGCATCGAGAGGAGATGGCTGGATACAGAACAACAGCACTATTCACACACTCGTCGGCGAAATCGAAGCAATTGTTGCAGAATTGTGCTCTGGCTCCGAAGTGCTTGAGGTGCCTATAACTCTTCTTTGCTGCTTGCCCCGTCTCCAGAAGCCTTGCGCCTTTTGTAGCGATTGCATTTTTATTTGGATATCCGGTCAGGGCAAGGAGGAGGTGACTGCAGCTGCGGAGAGACTGTCCCAAGCAGGAAGAAGGCTCTCGGACGAAATTGTGGTCATGTGTTCTCATCTGGAGTCAGTGAAGGAGAACCACAAGTGGGTAGTTTTGGCAGTTCTGTGTCCTTGTTGGAGGTGACGAATGCGAAACTTGTAAAAGGCTTCCACAGATGTCGTGTGGGTTGCGGTCATGGCAATTTTTGTGTCTGCAACTGTGCCTTCTGTGGTGTTTATTTCACACCAGAGAACTTGGTGTGCTGTGAGCAGTAACTAGGCGCATCCTGTGACCCAAACTTGACGGCCTAAGTGGTGTCATGTTCGAGGCATGTGTGTCATGCGTAAGTTTTAAACGGAGGTGACACAAAATAAAATTAAAGAACTGCAGCCAAACTTAGTTTTGTCTCACACATTGACCAACTACCTAGAGTTGGTGATAGGTCAAGAGTTCAGAGGAAGCTTTTCACACTTATTTTCGCTTTAGCAGAGCGAACGCTGGAGAGGAGCCGACCTCCTCTCCAGCGTGTCTGCAAACTATCACTACAGATTCTAGATATATAGGTAGACTTCGGGTGTGGAAGTTTTTTTTTTGAATTGTCACTACATAGCACGGGTGCATGTTTATGGCCATGGTGTAATGAGGCACAAATGTAATTTTTGTTTCTAGCGAGGTTGCCTCCTACTCATGGTTTGTACAGTGCCTTCTTTTGGTTGTTTTAGCCTGCACTCTCGGTGTTGTGTTCCTATTGCATGCACTAAACCTTGACTGTAAAAATGGTTAGTACATTACCATATTATGTACTTCATTTCAAGGATCCCTTCATTCTTAGCATCTCTACTTTCTGAGTGCATTAATTTTCAACAAATCTTTCCATTTTACTCTTGGCTTTTGAAAAATTAGGAGAGGGGATCATTAAAAGTAGAGATGCCGCAAAGGTTTTGCAAACCTGAGGTTCGAAGATCGATCTAAGAGGTTCGAGAGGTTTGCAAAGTTTTGGAATGTCAAACTAATTACATAAAACATTCTACGATGTTGCCGATGTTTCCGATGTTTTAGTGCTCTAAAATTCAATTCATTTTCTAACTTTCTAATTTATTACGCTAAGAAATTTGACGATTTTCTAACTTTCGAATCTCTTAGGTTCATAAGTTCACCGAACTTCAAACTTCTAAACAAAAGTTTGACGAACTTTGAATGTAGATCACCCCCATAGGGTCAGGGCTACAAATATAAATAACACAAGATATCGCCAATGTGTGAAATGGTGAAAATTGCACTTAGCTGATGGTGCACCAAACGATTTGCTTTGAAAGCGCTGGATTACTTTGGAGTGGCCTTGGCCTTGTACCTTTCAGAGCGATAGCTGTTATGGGCTCTTTCCACCACTGTGCTATTCTCACTGTTGTTGATGTTGTAGTTGTAGTTAGCATAATAGGAAGTCCGTCGTCGATGTTGCCAAATCCTTAAAAAAGAGCGCCCACCACCCGCGAGATCAAACCTGGGTTTGCTGCGTGCGAAACGGAGGCGTTACTACTAATTTACACCACAGATTATTTATTTATTTTAAATATTTGAGCTACGTTGCAGCGTTAACAATCTGCTTTATACTTGGGGTTTTCGTAGTATCCAGTGCCCACTGCACACGCTCCCTGGAAACAAAACAATAGCCGATAACAAAATACCATTTGAGCACTGTCAATACCAAGAGCTTGTGCCGGGAGACGCGCAAGCACTCCGGAACAAGAAGGAAACAAAAGCATTGGGAACAAAATTGTCAGTTGTCTATATTTGTTCCAACTGCTTTTTATCACACATCCAACGGTGTGTGAATGCAACGTTGATGCCCAACAACTTCGCCGTGATGCGTCGCAGCTATCGCTGTGACTGTACTGTAATTCAACACAAAACTGCTTTTTTTTTGGGGGGGGGGGGGCCTTTGCACAAAGCTTTTTTTGTAGGTTGCTTTGGGGCAACTTGTGGGCCAACAGATGTCTGATCTGCTTGAAGTCCAACCGAAGCACTTCGCTGGGGTGCCCTTCATAGCCCCGATTTCCTTGAGTAAGCAGCTGGTCGGGCAAAGGCACGCTGATGCGCTACAGTGAACGCTGAGTCTGCGCTTGCTTCATTATCACTAGTAACCGACTGCATTTTAGAGCGGCAAATATTGATCTTAATTATTCGAAGAAATGTTCCAGTCAGCGGAAATATGGTTAGCACAAGGACAACCGGTTGTGACCTGATCAGCTGTATTTTCGGGGGCCGGTGGGTCCGCTAATTTAGTCTGGTTGTGTTCTCCTCAACTGAGACTGAGAGAAAAGGTTTAGAAGTGCATCTGGGATAACCGGCTTTTGAGCATGTCATTAGTAAGAGCACTGGCTAATAAACTCTCACATTGGTTGTCACTGCAGGTTACATGCTGAAGTAGAAAGAGTACAGCAAGAGATCAACTTCACGGCTCGCCAGTTACATCTCTTCACAGCCATCGATGGCGGTTCCAGTGCGGTGAGGCATTCCTTTATAAAAGTGCAATGTTTGTGAACTTAGCACTGGTGAAATTTGGGTTGTGGTTGTTTTCGGGTGCGTTCCGAGGAAAACTACTAATAACAAGGAAAATTTGCATCTCAACTGTTGTCTAATAACTGTACTTCTCTATTTAAAGTACAGGTTGACTTTAGTACCAATTTTTCTCAACTGTTTATTGTTGGGATGTACATAATTTTATTCAGTTATATTTTCTCGTTTACAGTATAAGCTTTTGCATCTTTCCTGTAAAGTATGTCGAAGCCAATGATTCTCATTTACAGATGGAGAGCAGTGAATGACTATCGTAAAATCCCTAGCAAGCGCCCACTCAAAACTGAGAGATAATCATGTAAAACTGAGAGATAGTTACGGTGCTTCTTTGGTCAACAATATGTAAAGATGTCTTTTGTGTATCTTCCGAGCGTTACGAAATTGAGGGGTGGGTGCATCTTGTGAAATGGGTGGATGGTCGGTATTTTACGGTAGATGTGAAAAACGTTGGAAGTCATGCATGCAATTTGTGCTGGGATTTCGGGCATGTGAACATCATGACTAGCGTCTCAGTAGTGGTACAGACTGCTGTTGTGTTGCGGTGCAGGTACCCCAGCCCGACAACGCTGTTGCAAAGCAGTGCCCCTGTATGTTTTCATAAACAACGTAATGGTTTTAATTTGTGTTTCCCAGCCGGGTAACACGATGAGTGCCCAGCTGAGTAATAGGAAAAATAAACAGTTCAGTTATTGTGGTTTTTCTTTCTAGAACAACGTCGGAGTTGCACCGTTGGCACGTAACTTGCTTCTTCTGGCAGTGGAGGCTTCGAAGATGCTATCAATATTGTCCATGCAGGTAGGCAGCTGAGCTTCAAGATGATAAGATCATGTAATGTGCCACTACAAATGAAGTCTTCCTTTTGTACAGCATTGCAGAGGAAATGCTCAAGACAAGAAGGCACAAATTGGTCTCTTCCCTTGTCTGGACCATTCCATTAGTGTGGTGCAGAATGGCAGCAGTAGCTCGGCGTAATTATGGCCGAGGAGGAAAAACAACTGGGCGACATCTTCTTTCTCCCTGTTCCTCGGGGATTGTGTTAAAGTGATCGTTGTTATTGGTGTATTGTAAAGTGTTTACATACTTACTTTTCAATATATCCACTGTAAAGCCCCTAATATTTGTCAGCCCTTAAATTTTGCAAATTAGAAAATTCACGAACTTTAAGTGCATGCAAATGTTTTTTAATCTAAAACTTTAAAATACAAAGTAATTAAATAATGGAAAGCACAACATAAAATCTTGTGAGTGCGCTGTGATGTCCATAATTTTAGTTCTCCGTATCCTAAGATTTTAGATTATGATGTTTCCTAATCAGCTTGCCTGCACGCTTCTGCTGTTTGCAAGTATTTACTATGTTTTCTATAGACAAATTCCAGCCTTCAAAACTTGCTGAATTTAATAGTCGCGACCCCTGTGTCCAATTTGCAAAAAATTGGGCCGCAAAAATAAAGCGCTTTACAGTTATTTTTGTACCGCATGCTTAGCTCAACAGCCCCTCAAAATATTTTTTGTATTTTTTCTATGTGATTTATTAAGGTGTCAGAAGACTACCCAATCAACACTTTGCTATAGCATCAGCATATTTATTTAATAAAGTCAAAAATCGCAACTGCTCGAGACCGAAACCGGACTGAAGTGTAGAGGAGAGTGGCCAAAAGTCGCGTACACCCAACCATATTTTTTTCCCTTAGTTTTTTTTGGTTGTGCAAGACAGACGAAAAACGACGCATCGTCGCACGAAAAACACAAAAGTCAGGCACTTCATGCTTGGCGTTTGCACATTTTTCAAGCTCTTTACAATTCGTGTTCTTAAGGCGAGCAATGTCTTCCAGTCAGGAGAAGGGCGACGACTTGGTGACGTCTTTGTGCTAATCAGCTTGGTGGTTGGGCATTTCATACAGAATAAATCCTAATTCGTTTAATCGGTATACGGTTTCTCTTTCGAAGCTTGACAGATTCGCTGGCACCGCGAGCAACAGTTCTGAAGTAGAGGTCTCATGCCCGTAGTCCTCGCTTCGTTCAACCGTCCAGCCCGTGACTCCAGTGATATGACGCCATGTTGAGAATTACGCAGAGAATGCACAGGGTGCTTCCGGTTCTCTGTGCAACTTTTTTTTCAAGCAACGTATTTGCACCTTTTCCGAAGCCACAAAAAATGGGTATCATATTTTTTTCTATTCTTAATATTGAGTATGTTTCTTCGACGACCCACGACTTTGATTATATTTGATGTGTTTGTCAACCACAGAGAATGGCCTGTGACCACGGAGAAGAGAGTGGGCGCGACTCAAACCGGCCAGTTCTCGATCGGCGGTTTTGGGCAGAGAGAAAATGAATTTAGAGTCGCAGATTGTGTTCTGGGTAGTTGGGCTCTCGTGTGTCATGTACAAGTAAAAACCTTGGCAACTGTAAATACCCTGTCAGTGTCCCTTTAAAAGGGCCATGCAACAATTTTCAGACCAAGGCCTATTGTGGGAATTAGTCTCTGTCACTTAAAAAATGAAGGCTGCAAAAACAATTTTTTCTTGCATGTGCTAGCTTTTATTTTAAAAGTATGAAACAAATAGAAGTTTGTGGTACCCTCAGCTCTTAGACAATCTTTTGAATTACGTGCACAGTGACGTGATCACGGGTGTCAGAGAGCTTCCGGTTGTGTTCTCGGACACGCTCGTGAGCTCCCTTCGGTCTCCAGTGGTCCAGAAGTTTTCACCTCGAATCAGAACACTTGTCAAGCTCTGGTTCTATCACTCCAGAACACCGCAACCCTATTTTTTTGTGTTGTTTCTCTGCTGTATGTTTTTGGTTATTTAGGAAGTACTATCTTTTTTTTTTTGGACAGTGTATATTTGTTATTGTTAACATGTTCATCCAAGTGCCTTCACATGGCTTCCTGATGGTACCAGTGGCTATAACTTCGAAGCCTTATTTGTTGTGTCCCAAAACCACAAGTTCTCGAGCCTAAATCAGAGCTACTGTGGTTCCAAAGGACAACGGTAAGCGCAGAGTTGCGTGAATCGGCGGCGTAATCCTTTCCGGTCATTTGTTGGGCCATGCTTGGAAACTTCTCAGAAGTTCCATGAAGCTCTGAAGGCACAGATATAAACAAGTAGCTCTTTGAAGTGCTTTTAGTCGCACCCTAAGTGTTCCAGGACGTAGAGCTTGTACCGCCTCCAATGCCGTGTAGAGGCATTGGAGGTAGGCCTAAGCATACTGCATGCATTTATATACCTGATTATGCTTTATTTACATATATATATGTATACATAAATACTGCATGCATTTATCCGAGGCTCTTCCTACTGTGAAAGTGCTTTGGCATTTTTTCGTTTTCTAGAGAAGGACTCCAGGTGTTGAAATGGCAAAGCTCTTAGGTGTATGGGTTGCACTGGTGTTGCAACGAAACCTCATTTTGCCTAAATAAACACGTGAGGAAAAAAGAGATTTCTGTCAATGACTTGAAATGGTGGTTGACGACACATTACTGACACAATCTCAATTGAATGTGTGCTTGAAGCTGCTTTAGACTGGTACAGCTTCAAGACGTTTGTTCTTCAAGGTTGCAGTCACCTGTTTTGTGTCCCACGCCAATTCTTCTCCAAACTTGTACATTGTGGCTGCGCACTGAAATGACCAAGCATTCTTTTCCTTTCTTTTCATTATTATTTTTGGGGGGAGGGGGGTACATTTTGGCGGCGTGGTCACGAGTTAAAAAAGTCACCACTGCCATACTAGACGTGGTAATCAACCGCTCCTTCTCTTGCTGTTCCTCTTACAGATATTCGCCCTTTCAAAAAAAAAAAGCATTGAAGTGCATAAACGTTCATTAGAAGTCCATCTTGCTACCGAATTTTCCCAGCCTCTGAGTTGCCTTATATGACCCAGACAGTAGAACACACTAACCCACCACATAAAAATGACCATGCAGTGCTTCAATTTTTTTATAGTTCCAGGACATCTTTCACTTGGTCCCGGCAAGTGAGGAACAAAGCCCGATGCAAACAGCAGCACGTTTTGCCTTGACTGTTGACACCAAGCCAGAGTAGTGGCGCTGATCAACGTACGGAACATGCGCTTGACGCGTTTGCACAGTGGTTAATATGATTTAAGAAGCGATTGCACAGAAAAGTAAAGCAGCAACATAGGTAGTGCTTTTAAGCTGTTGGTGATGGCAAGTATTCAACTCGCTGGTACGTAAGCATGCTCATAGAAATAATTTACCCTAAAATGCCAAGCATCCACAAGCCCTATCTCGACAGTAAGGGCCCACCTCTCAATCTTGCAGCATTCGGAAAATACACAAAGAACATATCTTTACATATTGTTGACCTAAGAAGCGCCCTTCACCCAGTTTTACACGATTATGTCCAAATTTCAAGTGAGTGCTTGCTCACGATTTTACGGCAGGTCTCCTTTTCATTAAATCTACATGTGGCTATATTTCGGTCATAGCACTCGTGAGGAAACAAGTTGGCGACATCTAAACTTGACTTTCAAATTAGCAAGAAGACCAGACTCCCCCCCCCTTCCCAGAATGATGATGCTACAACAGTGGTGCAGCCCCTTTTCACTGCCGCCACAACTTTCATGTCTTCTCACATACCATCTCCAGTGTTGGGTAAAGTACATCTAAAAGGTACTTCGAGTAAAGTACAAAGTAAATGAGATGTGAATTACTTTAAGTAAGGAGTGTTAAGTACACTGGGTGCAACATACTTGAAGTCACAGTACTACAAGTACAGTGTACTTCTCAAAGCAAAGAGTACAAGTATTTTTACACCATCTTTCATGATCCCCTTTTATTCCCTTGTATAGTGATTTTTTAACGGGTATGCATTGCCCAGGGCCCAGACATAATCAGGGCGTGCGTGGCCGATTTTCTCAAAACAGCGGCGAATATTTCATAACGTCAAGTGGCCACAAAGTAGTTATTTTCAGGAATGAGCCGAATTCAGAAGTCCTCTTCTGACTTGGCCTTACCCTGCTCTGGATTATTGCACTCAAGGGGCTAAATGTACTAGGGCAGGGCTTAAGTCTGGGGGTCTCGGAGGGTCTCGGACCCCCACTGGATTCTAAAGGATGGTCTGAGACCCCCTCCACAGCCCCAGCATTAGTGAAAGCAAAATCATATCTTGCAATAAAATAGCTTGTTTTCAGGGATGTGACATTTGGGGATTCAACAATTTGAGGG
>JAZHYW010041294.1:0-11730 GCA_037355805.1 Ixodes ricinus | reverse complement strand
TTGTTCAATTTATATTTCTATTAGATGCGTTTACAGATCTTTCATCTCCTGTTGTTAAACAAACCTTAATGATCCCTTGTAATTTAGCAATTTCTACAAATGCTGATTATTGCCGGACTTAACGAAAAGTTATGGATTATTTAATGAAAACATTAATAATAACCATACCATCGTATGTATGCAGAAGTTTTGAAGAAATTTCAGGTATTCCATTAAATGTTCAACAACATATACTAAAGACTCAATTGTAGAAGTGCTCCCTCTTGTACGGTAATGCCCATAATCGCACCAATTTTTGATACTATCTCCGCCTTCATATTAAAATCAAATTCTGACACCATTTATTTAAACTTATTAACGTTAAGCTTTTACTTACCTCTACTGACAGCATAATAATTTTATTCATATGGCTTAACTTCTAACGTTCACTCATAGTCATAACTTATACACCTCTAACATATACGTTTCAATAACATTTCATATGTAAATTCCTAAAGCTTTCGTGTAACCTCCATTAACTATTCTCTGCAGCTTAACTAATATAGACCCTCATCTTATCCTTGCGGTAGTCATTCAACTGTTACCTTGAACATTGCTTCATAGAAATAACTCATCACTCTAGGTATTATCGGCATACACAAGTTTATTATAAGCCTCTTATTTATTACTATAATGTTTGACATTACTAAATTTCTTCACTTGCAACATATGCTGACGATTGTGTTATTTATAAACAAATCCTTAGCGATTCTGATATCTGCGTCCTTTAAACGGATATTAATAATGCCAGTCCGGGTGTGCAGATTGGCTCATTAACTTAACATTTCTAAATGCAGATCTATGAGAGTGTCCCGTCAAAAGAACACTTCTCCTTCCTTCCTACTACATCAATAATTCAATTCTGCTTGCTGTTTCCTCCTATAAATATCTTGGTGTTTATCTAACCTATAACCTGGAATATCCATGTCAAATATGTCACTAAAAGCGCTAATTAATTATTAGGCTATCTCAAAAGAAACTTTTCACTAACTCCTGTGCCTCCAAAGCTTCTTTTAAGCGAACATTTAGTTCGCTCTAAACTGGAATATGCAGCCTCTATCTGGGACCCCGGTAGCACCTCTTGCATTTGCTGTTGAGTCCATTCAAAGTCGTTCCGGCGGTTTAATTCTTTCCAACTATCACTGCACAGCCATTGTCACCTCGATGAAAGCATCTGTATCCTTACCGAACCTCCCCTTTCGTAAAAAATTATCTCGTTTATATCTTTTCCTCACCCTGTAATGCCATCAAACACACACACAAAAAAAAGAGTGCAGAAGCGGTTTTGGTGGAAATGAGCGTTTTTTCCTGACTGTCGAAGGTCGCATGTTTGACTCACTCTCCTCTCGTGGTTTTTGCCTCTACGTCATTTTAATTTATGTATCTTACTCTGTTGGCATTGTGAAGAGGTCTTTAAGTACTTAAAAAATTCTCTGCCTTTTACACAAAAATAAATGACCAAACTCACCTCTCAGGTAAATGTTTTATAAACTTAAATTCTATCTGCGATTTAGTTAAGTTATATTTATAGTTTTTATGTCCGCATAGAGCGCAAAATAAGTTCCTTAAAATTTTTTAATTGCATTCAGTTGTTTTCATTATTTTTTTCGATTCCATCACTTAAAAATCCTAAAAATAAAAAAGCATCAAGCTTATTAATTTTCTACATATCCCCATTTTTATATTTTTTTTTAGTTTTGGCGCTCTCGTAGAAAAGATTGTCTTCTACCAAGAATCATAGTTTATAAATGCAATATCGTGTTTGTATGGCCTCTATTAAAAACCCAATTTCGTTAAATCTGTTGGTATCTACCTAGAAAAACAGGCAAAGATCGATTTGTGGGCGTTTCTGTGATTTAAAGAATATATAGGTATATCTCTTGGGCGATATGTCCACGCGCTGATGATGAATTCAATATGAGGCGACAAGAGCAAAACGGGAGACGGTGTAAGTTAAACAGATGAAGACTCCAATCCACGCTGAAAAGGTGGTATGAGAGCGAAGCTGTGGTTTTAAATGCAACGATTGCCAACTGCTTTATAGACCCTTTTTATGGCAAACGCCCCCAGGTGCTGTTTTAGTCTTTGACGTCGCAGAGAACTTCCGGTTTATAAAAATAGAATGAACAAAGGCCACCTTAACACCGCTGCTTGAAATGTAGGTGAAGCGTTTAACAATCAATTCTACAGGTGAACGCCAAAAGAACGAAGGAGTGCGAGATCTGTTAATATGTTTCGAGTATTCTTGTATAGTCAACTTGCCTCCTTCAAGATAGAATATTGTACAGTCGAAGGCCCTCGTTAAATCTGCAACTTTGTTGTCCGTGCTAGCATTTATGCTTTCTAGCACTGGTGACATAAGCAAGCTCAACAGGCTTGCAAATACGGTTCTACCGGAATTCGCTTGGTACGCGAGCGGAAGTTCATGTTTGTAAACAGCAGGAGGGTCTATACCAAATGATTGACGAAAGAAAAAAGTAAATGCACTGTACCAAAACTTTTTTTATATATATGAAAGAACTTCGTACGCTGCCGTTGCCGCGGCAGCTTATGCAGCCCCAGTCGTTACCGAGAAACGCATGCGGGGAGCGCTACGTGCTTAACATCGTTTGCGAGCACCTTATAATCTATCACGAGGTTTTGACACTTGGTTTGTGGTTTTCTTATTAAAACAAGTGTCGAAACCACATGATCAATGATAAGGCGTGCGCGAACGGTGATAAGGCGCGCGCGAGGGTTCTCTGTAGACGGACACGAAAAAACCCAACCTACTATACCTGTTTTCACCTCAAGAACCGTAGGAAAAAAAGTCCGGCTTCTCGCGGATGATTACTAATTTTCACCTTTAGGTGGAGATTTAAGATATATTTAGTAGCATTTTGGAGTGGATACGCGTTATCTTATCAAAGAGTACACGTTTTAAACGCCAAAAGCATCGCCTGTGCCTCCGACAACCAAATCTTGCGAGAACTATTTCGCGCGGCGTATGAACAATGCGCAAAACTTACTGTTTTCTTGAGGTGAAAACGGGTATAGTCATATACACTTCCGCCTAAAAAAACAATTGTTTTACGTAGCAAAACAAAATTACTCCAAATTTGAGTTCTGTTTTGCCATAAGGTACCAGAGCCAATTCATAACTCGAAGCGTGTCACATGACTAGACGGATTGCTTCGTCTATAGCAGGGAGGAGCACGTAACACAACACTCGGCGAGGCAAGCTCCGGTGTTGTTTTCTTCCTATTGCGCTCCTCGACTTTGGGCCAGCACGGCCTCACCGGGGCAGAAGGTTGTCGTGGCGTGCAATGCGGTGCGAATGTAAGAGGATCGAACGATTTGGGCGCAGATTATTTTTTATTATTTATTGTGTGCGCCGGGGTGAATGCCACGACGAGTTTGGGAGGAACGGAATTAGCGAGGACGGTAAATGTAGGAAAAGAAATGTCGAGCGAAGGCGTCTCAGTAGCAATATTTTGTTGTGGGGGTCGAACGTCGTCGCAGTGCCTTCGCGGAAAAGGGAAAGGTGTGTGTATGTTCTTCTATCGGAATGTCACCTCAAATATTGAGTTTTTTTGTTGTTGCGTTTTACGCAAAACGTTTGTCTTTTTACTTACACCGCCTCGGCATCGTTCCTGCCCTAGTAAAAAATCTTAGATGTATAAGAACTTCCTTGGTCCAGTAAACCCATATGATAAAAAAGATAATATAAGAACAAGTAAGAGCAATATAAGATGCTTAAAGAAGATAGAAGAAACATATAAGATGTTGCTTATAACTTCTTTTATAATATTATATTGCTGTTATATGTTCTTATACGGTTCTATGATATTATTTGATCTTATGCGTTTATTGGACCAAAAAATTTCGTACACAAATAATCTTTTCACTAGGGTGTCACCAGGAACGTACCTGTCCCCACCAGGGCGAGGAAATATCGCCCGAGATATATATTTTAAAAATCACAGAGACGCCCCAAATTGATAAGGTTTTCTGTTTTTCTAGCTAAATGCCAACACTGCATTTCAAGGTATTCGGGCATAAATAGAGGCTATACAACCAAATATTACATTTATAAAATATGATTCTTTGAAGAAAACTATATTTTGTACAAGAACATACACACAAAAAAGGTTTTTTTTAAAAATAAAACTAATTTCAAATTATCAACTTTTCAATTTTTACGATTTTTAAGTGATGATTGCCGAAGGAGATAACGAAAACAATAGAATTATTGATTATATTTATACGCAGCTTCTTTTTGGCTTTGCATGGACATAAATATTATAAATATAACTTAAGTAGGTCGCAGATGGCAGGCGGTCAAAGTTTATAAAAAATGACCTGGCATCAGTCAGGAAAAAACGCCAATTTCCACCACGGCCGCATCTGCAATTTATAACTCGAGAACCAAAAATTATCCAAACCCA
This sequence comes from Ixodes ricinus, assembly GCA_037355805.1. NCBI lineage: Eukaryota > Metazoa > Arthropoda > Arachnida > Ixodida > Ixodidae > Ixodes > Ixodes ricinus. The sequence continues at coordinate 7,264 of JAZHYW010041294.1, read as the reverse complement.
CAGGTTTCACTTTTTTCTCTAGGTAGAAAATTTTCTACAACATATTTTTTTTGTGAAACTTGAAAACTCTACCCTTTTGCCTGCCCGATTTGAGATGAAATCACCCATAACATATACGCGTTAAATATTTGAGTGCTCCGAAGGAAGCGCGACCCACGCCCGTTTGGTCTCGGAGAAGAGAATATCGCGCTCGCATGTCTACGCCTGTCGCTTAGCGCCAAAATCAGAGCGGAACGGCTGCTCCGGGCAGCGACACGGTGCCGGTTGGAAGGCTTCGGTCGGTCCCATGGTCCCTGAGCACGCCAGCGGTCGTTTTAGCCCCGCGTGTCGCGGTCGGCCGGAAGAGTCACCACGTTCCCAGGAGGGTGACGGTTCTACGCAATATGATGGCCTGACCTTCTTTCTCTTTCTCACACACACACACACTCATTATATATACGGTATATCACACAAGGTGTTTTTTAAGCTTTACAGATTTGTTTAAAAAAGCCGTGAAAGTTACACGTATGCGGTTTGTGCAGGTGAGTTCTACGGTCCGGGGACATTATGTGGGTAGATAATGTTTGAGATAAGTTGGCTAATTATTTAAAATTCGTTAATTAACTACCATATATATATTGCTGTTTTCACCAAAGGTTTTTTCTTCCCAGTTATATACCCACGCCTTCGGCCTCCCGCCACCATGCTCGTTGTATATATAGTATATACCAGTGGTCTCAAACTCGTTTGAGTGTGGAGGCCAGAATATCCCACACCTGAAAGGCCGAGGGCCATCGCATGATAGGAAGGGGGGGGGGGGTCGTTTAGAAGATTTTAAAGAGAACAGATCTCGTGCATTATGCTGTTTGGAAAGTCGCTGTGGTTTGCCGGTGACGTCTTTAGATCTGATTTGTTTATATGTCTACTTTGGGCCCTTGCCAGATGTGACAACATGAATTAAGATGACACGCACCGCCAACGTGCTGACATTATTAATACAACAAAAGAGCAAGTACACTGTCGTTCCGGTTGCTCAATTCACTTACGAATTTACCAAGCTCAACATGTCTCTAAAAACAATGAGTTAATTTGACAGTTCTCACGTTCCTGATAATTTGTATTACATTTTGAAAAAATACTTGCCTTTTAATGTGGATATTTTTTGAAGGCGAGAATAACGAGCTCGTAGCCTTATCTTTGGCAGTTGCTCGTGCTGATCGAGAGTTTGCGCACCCGAGGTGCATCCTAAAACGAATAGGTCACGCTTGCGGCCCAGTAGCGTAACTCTTATGCATTGCAAAAAGCTGGGAAGCCAAAAATAAAGCGAAACAAAGGGCAAACGTTCACAGATCACCTATTCACAGATATGTGATTAGGTGAAAAAAGCAGAAGCTATTTTTCGAGCGAAAATGAATCGACGAGATGAGGTCACTATGCGCATGCCATTCCTAGCGCTCGGGACATGGGAACCGGGACTCGTAGCCGGTTGTCTGCGGGCCTCGTCCCAGCGAGTCACGGGCCGCATGCGGCCCGCGGGCCGCGTGTTTGAGACCCCTGGTCTATACTATATACAGGGTGTTTCACGAAAGGTTGACAAATTCGATATTGCTAAAACTACGCGTCGCAACAAAGAAAGGCTTGTGTCGTTTTGGTCCTGGGCCAGGGGCCTATTTAGGATAATTATTTAAGTCCGGGATAATTAAATTGTTAATTATTTTTCCGTAATTAATTTTTTAAATATTGAGTTTAAGGGCATGGTTTCAATTAGAAAATTGCTCAGCATCATCAAAAAACACTAAATCAACAAATTGCAGAACGACAGAAGGCACGCGCAGCGTTTTACGGCTTTCTGAAAAACCGCACAAATTCGACGGGTTTTTAAGTTTCGGTTTGCTATCGGAGCGAATCTCGACCCCGACGGCACCGCGCCCCTTGGAGAAATAGTGCAAGCAACCTCTGCTGCGCTGTCATTGCGCGACGCAGCAGAGGCTGGTTGCACTATTTCTCCACGGGGGCGCGGTGCCGTCGGGGTCAAGATGCGCTCCGATAGCAAACCGAAACTTAAAACCCGTCGAATTTGTGCGGTCTTTTAGTACGCCGTAAAATGCTGCGCGTGCCTTCTGTCGTTCTGCAATTTGTTGATTTAGTGTTTTCTGATGATGCTGGGAATTTTCTAATTGAAACTATGCCCTTAAACTCAATATTAAAAAATAATTATGCAAAAATAATTAACGGTTTAATTATCCCGGACTTAATAATTTTCCTAAATAGGCCCCTGGCCTAGGACCAAAACGACACAAGCTCTTCTTTGTTGCGACGCGTAGTTTTCGCAATATCGAATTTGTCCACCCTTCGTGAAACACCCTGTATATATGCAGGTGTTTTTTTATTCTTTCAGATTTGTTTAAAAAAAGCCGTGAAAGCTACACTTATGCGGTTTGTGTTGGTGGGTTATACGGCTAGGCGGACATTATGTGGGCGGCTAATCTTTGCGAGAAGTCAGCTAATTAATTAAAACTCGTTAATTAACTTTTAATTAGTGAAAATAGACATATCGTTCCCATTAGAAACGTGTAGAGCCTCATCGAAAACCACTAAATCAACTATTCCTAGAAGGATATAACGCCGGGAGAGCATTTTACGGCGTTCTGTAAAAAACGCACCATTTGGACGCGTTTCTAGATTTCGGTTTCTTATCGGAGCGCATCTTTGCTTCCCGCGGTCCTGCTCCCCGGTGGTCGCGGCGCGAAGCCACCCCCTCGCTTCCCTCGTAGAGTGGAGGGAAGTAGGGCGCACGTGTGTTGCGCGTCTCAGCCACTGGGGAGCAGGACCGCGGGCGCGTAGATGCGCTCTGATAAGAAACCGAAATCTAGAAACGCGTCCAAAGGTGCGTTTTTACAGAACACCGTAAAATGCTGCCCCGGCGTTAAAACCTTCTAAGAATAGTTGATTTAGGGGTTTTCGATGATGCTCTACAAGTTTCTAATTGGAACGATATGTCTATTCTTACTAATTAAAAAGTTAATGAACAAATTTTAATTAATTAGTCTGACTTATCGCAAAGATTAGCCACCCACATAATGTCCGCCTGGCCGTATAACCCACCTGCACAAACCGCATAAGTGTAGCTTTCACCAACGTTGTTAGAACAACTCAGTTCTGGAACTCCGCTCCGGAGGGGGTCCCTTTGCGTGGCGCCAGTGTTAGAGGGCGCGCGCTCCGCATTAATACTCGCTATAATCGTCATTGACGGCGTGGGGAGGAAGTGGCCGAGTGGGCTAACGAGTCTCAGCTCGGAGCGTGGAGCGAAAGCCTTGCGCTGGGAACCTCCTGGATTTGATTCCCCACCGCCCCCGCCCGTTTCGATCTGGATGAGTTTCGTACCGGCACGCGTTCGTGTGATCACTACTGCGTGATGCACGTTAAACACCCCAGGTTAGTGGTTGTACCGCACTGGCTAAATTTCTCATCTACAGCTAAGAGACCGATTACCCGTTGAGGCGCATCTCCCCATCAAGGCTGTATAAACATAAAAAGCATACCAATTTTTTAATTTTTTTTGTCATTGACGGCGCGCTTGTGGCCGTTGCATCTGGCTTACTGAGCTTACGGATGTTCGTGGCGCTTTTTCTGACAGTAGCAGACGACTTTCAAATAGTTTCTGCTGCAGTTGGTAGTCACATATGAGAAATTCCGATACTTGTTTTAACCAATAAAACATTGAATCTGTGTTCCTGTTGACTCTGAACCACATTCCAAGTGTCGTCTGCTGTCGGCGCACTGCTTCTCTCGTCAAAAATGCCACCGAAAAAGCTCCAGGTAGGCAGAGAATCAGGCGTGCTGAACTTAGCTCGTCCATCAAATCAGCGCGCCCAAGATAATAATGGCGACAGAACGAAAGCAATGCCCCCAACGCAATCGAAGCGTTCGGATACTTACGCTCGTATTGGTGTGCTGCGATCACGGCCAGCAATGGAATTGCTTTGGTAAGACGGCACATCTACTATTACAGTATGTACAAACTTGCCCTGATTGTAGCCACCGGATTGTGGCGCCGACGAATTTGGGTTGTTCGAAACGCTTCGCGCTGTCAGCACAGCTAAGGCGGCGGCGTTTTGAAATAATACAAAGCGTATGCCATCATGGTCCTACCGCTTATCATGCTCAAGTTGTATTTTTACTGGCGAAAGGGCGAAAACCAACCGTAAACCATGCTGGTCGCCGAGGAGTCGGGTTGGGACTCGCAAACAGTTGCAGCGGTTGGCAGCCGCGGAGCAGTAGCAGACGAAAATGCGCGGATTAATGCGCCGGCAGCGCCACCTCGCCGCAAAAGAATCGGACACGGTTTCGGACTCCCTCCAATGTACGGCGTCTATGGAAAGTTCCACAACTGAGTTGATATAGTAACGTTGGCTTTCACGGCTTTTTTAAACAAATCTGAAAGAATAAAAAAAACACAAAAAAACACCCTGTATACGAGGGGCGTTCATAAAGTTCGTATTATTGTCACGAAGTAATTGAGATTCAGCAATGAAACTCGAGTAGGAGTTGAGACTTTCTCTACATGTTCGCCACCAAAAGTTACCTATTTTTTCCAGGGATGCACCACATGCCGGAGGCCATTGTTATAGAACTCCTCATCTTGAGTGTTCAGGAATGGCTCCACTTCAGCAATCACTTGGTCGCCGCCCTTGAAATGCTTTCCTCGTATTTGGCCACGCTAGAAGCGCCTGTGCCATTTAACCAAAGTGTCATAAACTGGGGCGTTGTCCCAGAACCACGCTCCCAGATTGGAACGAATATTCTTGGCATTGCTTCCCTTCAAATGAAAAGCATGGATCGCTGCATGTGGCTTGGCACCGACGGGCGGTGACATTTTTGTTTCGACTCCCCTGGCGGTGTTCCGAGCTGCTATACACGGACTCAGCTCTCCTACGTCACGCCGCGGTGGTGGCGCGTCGGTCGCACTTCCGGTCTGGGGTGGTGGGCAGAAGTCGCCGTGCGAGACATGCATTCCTGTGTTCCTTTGGAAGAAACCAGACAAAAAGCCTGCCTTCTCGTCAAAATGCTGCGACGGGGGCTGTACCAAGAGAGTCTGGAAAGGTTTGAAGATCAGTTTTCATGTGTTTCTGCCCCCTCCGTTCGTCCGAGAACGTGGATAGTAGCCGTGAAAAGGGCAAACCAGACGCTGTCGAACTGCGATTGCTTGTGCGGGCAACACTTTGTGGTCGCCACATGTATTTGCTTTGTTCCAACATGAACGAGAGAAAACCGCCAAGTTGTCCGGACCACCCGCGGGTTCAGTGCGTCTTCGAATTCACACGGCCGCCTGATCGTTCGAACTTTCGTCTGCTCTTTCAAACTTGTCTGCTTTTTGTCGTCTGCTCGTTCAAACAAAAGGCCCGTAGACCAAACTTTGACCGGGTGATTGCAATAAGAAGTAATTGCAGGCCTCAAAAGACTTAAGTAGGCTCGGTGTAAACAGTAGATACAAGATGTTGATCATTGGTACCAGTGGCCATCACCGACTTGTTACGCTTGGTCTGTTCCCGCTTCCGATTTTCAGTATCGACGTCGATCATCGCCGCTACCTTCTACACTTCTGCAGCACGAGCGACGTCGCGACCGAAAATAGCTAGAACAATCTCATCATGGTTTTGGCGTCCATTCTGCGGCGTTCATGCGAATGAATCGCCGCACGTCAAATTATTTACGCAAAGTTTAGCGGCGTAACGAGCCTTAATAATTTCGCTCAGGCGATTAAAGTGGTAAGACATTGCTATGAGGACGTAGAATCGACAATTCCAACGCGAAAAAGAGTATGCAGACTCACACAGACGCCGACAACGTGACATTCCAATGGTTTGTTGACGCGGGACGCGGTGCTTCTTGCCCGCACTCCATTGCGCATGCGTTCGAACTGTCGTCTGCTCTTTCAAACTTGTCTGCTTTTTGTCGTCAGCTCGTTCAAACGACAGCGGCCCGTAAACCAAACGTTGACCCGGTAATTGCGATAAGAACTAAGTGCAGGCCTCAAAACACTTTTGAAGGTTGGTTGGGGTAAGTAGGCTAAGTGTAAACAGTAGATGCAAGAAGATGTTGATCATTGTTACCAGTGGCCATCACCGACTTGTAATGCCCGATTCTACTTGCGGTTTTCAGTATCGACGTCCACCATCTCAGCTACGGTCCACGCTTTTGCAGCCCGAGCGACGTCGCGACTGAAAATAGCGAGCAGAATCTCATCGTGGGAGTCAGGCTTTAGCGCCCATTCTGCGGCGTCCACGTGAAATGAATCGCCGCACGTCACATTATTCACGCAAAGTTTTGCCTCGTTAATTTTGCTGAAGCCGCTCAAGTAGTCAGACATTGTTAGGAGGACGTAGAATCAACAATTCCAACGCGAAAAAGAGCACGGGGACTCCCACCGACGCCGACAACAACGCAATTCAATGGTTTGTTTATGGGCGACGGCGGGCTTCTTGCCCACCATCCACCGCGCATGCGCGGCGCCGGTGGCGTCCGCTAGGGGCGCTCCGGTTTGTTTGTAAACATGAGTTGGTGTATAGCATGCGATGTTTATACTGTGCGTAAACTAGAGGGACGCGCGCTTATTTTGATGCCTGTTTTGTTCCGTTTTTTTTTAATTTTTTGTGCCGATAATACAAACTTTATGAACGCCCCTCGTATATAAAAGTTGTTGGTCCTCTCCGTGGTATGGGAGGCAGGTTCCGCTCTGATGGTCTGGAGCGTGGTGGTACGAACGTCGCTGAGTGACGGGTCGACTCACTGCTCGTAGAGAACTATGTGCATTTATTTACACTAGTTACAAGTCCCAACTTGGGAGACCATCCAGCCTCGTCTAGAGTCTCGGCCCCAGTCCCCAGTCTCCCTAAATCGAAGCCAATCAATCCCCCGAGAGTCTTCTTGGCGCTCCTTTTGTAGACTTGTAGTGGCCTCCTCTCCCCTCAGGGACCGACCAATCCCTTCAAATTCACCACTCCCACGTGGTACACTGTTACCCAATGGTCGGCGAGCTGTCAGCCTGACGTTCCAACCGCCAAAACCAAATTCCTTCTAGAGTCGTTTCCTACATTTTTTTCAGTCTGGCTTGCGCCAGCAGCTAAATTGTTACGTCAGACAAAAAGCGACAATTTGACACTAAGCGGCTAAACCACTCTATACACAGGCACACTCGGTTAAAAGCACTATACATCTCAAGCGCGGGCTCTCCGAGGGATCTGTCCGAGCAGGCTCCCAAAACCCGAGACGTTTCTTAACGACC
>JAZHYW010041292.1:0-11491 GCA_037355805.1 Ixodes ricinus | reverse complement strand
GAAAGGAAAAAAGCCGGTGGTTCCTCCTTAGGGTGTAGCACAAGCAGAATTGCTTAATTCATTTATGAAATCTTTTATCCTTAAAAATGGGCTCTGTAATTCTTCAGTGGAACTGCCGTGGCTTATTCACTAACCTTGCAGATGTTGAGTTTCTTTTAGAAGAATATAAGGCATCTGCCTTATGCTTGCAGGAAACGCACTTGAACACATCGCACACTAACTTTCTGAGACGCTACAGTGTGTTTCGTAAAGACCGCCCTAGCACGTCCATTTCTTGCGGTGGCGTTGCGGTGGTGCTTCCAAAACATATTCCATGTGCAGAGGTTCCGCTTCAGACGCCACTCGAAGCTATCGCTGTTCGTCTCTTGTTGCATAAAGCCATAACTCTGTGTTCAGTGTACTTTCCACCTTCTCTTTCTCTGAAGCGACAAGATCTCGACTCCCTTGTAAGCCAGCTTCCAGAGCCCTTTCTTTTACTCGGTGATTTTAACGCACACAGTACCCTTTGGGGAAGTGATCATACAGATACACGCGGAAAGATAATCGAATCCATATTATTTACACATCCATTATGCATTTTTAATACTGGCCATCCTACATATTTTAGTCCTTCATCCTTGTCATCTACATGCATCGATCTTTCTATTGGCAGTGCAAATCTGCTACCTGATTTTTCATGGACCGTTGATCAGAATCCCCATGGAAGTGACCACTTCCCCATTATTTTAAGATGTAACGACACTCCTCAGTCTTCACCTACGTGCCATCCACGCTGGAAGTTTGAAAAAGCAGACTGGAGCCTTTTTAAGCAGTCGTCACTCCTGGCCTATGCTCGCCTCGATCAGCTTTCGATAGATGAGCTGAACCATCTTTTAACATCCCATATTCTCACTGCAGCATCACTTTCAATCCCTCGTTCGTCTGGACAGCTTCCTAGACGACCGAAGCCATGGTGGAATGAAGACTGTAAAGAGAGTCGCAAACAGCAAAACAAAGCTTGGAGTGTTCTAAGACGTTATCCAACTCGGGATAACCTGATATCTTTCCGAAAAATGAAAGCTCGCGCAAGGTACATTCGTCGCAAAGCAAAACGTGAGAGCTGGCAAAAATATGCTTCCTCTATCAATAGCAGTACTTCTCCCAAGGAAGTATGGGACAGGATTCATAAAGTAAATGGCTCATATCATGCTTTCACCATTCCACTTCTTTCTAGAAATGGAAAATGCCCAAGCAATCTTGAAGAGCAGGGCAATATCCTTGGCGAGCATTTTGAATTTATTTCCAGCTCGCAGCACTATTCGCCTGCATTTCTGCAACATAAAAGGAAAGCTGAAAGTACGGTACTGAAAACATCCGGTGGTGAACGCGAAGCTTATAATGCCCCCTTTACCATGCACGAACTGGACATAGTGCTCCAAAACTGTAAGTCATCGGCTCCTGGTCCAGATGGTGTTCATTACTACATGCTTCAACATCTCCATCCTTCCACACTTGATATTGTTTTGTACCTTTTTAATCGTATTTGGTTCGAGGGCTACTTTCCATTGGACTGGAGAATGGCAACAATCATACCCATACTCAAGCCCGGTAAGGAGCCATCCTGTGCGGCTAGCTATAGGCCTATCGCTTTGACTAGCTGCTTTGGAAAGACTCTTGAACGAATAATTAATAGAAGACTGATGTATTTCCTTGAACTAAATAACCACCTAGATGTTAACCAATGCGGGTATCGTTCGTCTCGGTCCACTCTTGACCATTTAGTACGGCTGGAGACAGTTGTGCGTGAGGCCTTCGTTCATAGACAACATTGCCTATCTGTGTTTTTCGACCTCGAAAAAGCCTATGATACAGCCTGGCGTTTTGGTACACTGAGGGACTTGTATGATATGGGTATCCGTGGTCGAATGCTACGTACCATTGAGAGCTACCTCAGCAGGCGCACCTTTCGTGTTCAGATAGGAACAACTTTATCTAAAGTGTTTGTCCAGGAAAATGGCGTTCCTCAGGGAGGCGTTCTTAGTGTCACTTTGTTTATTGTCAAAATGAACTCCCTTGCATTGGCTATCCCCCCATCGGTGCAATATTCACTCTATGTAGACGACCTTCAGATCTCTGTGTCGTCTTGCAATCTGTCACTGTGTGAGCGACGAATTCAGTTAACCATCAATAAGCTATCGACCTGGGCCAATCAAAATGGGTTTAAGTTTTCCTCGGATAAAACAGTTTGTGTGTGCTTTTCTCGGAAACGCGGACTATTTCCAGAGCCTGTTCTAGCACTAAACAATGCCACAGTCTCTGTGAAGCCTGAGCACAAGTTTCTGGGTCTTACATTTGACAGCAAACTAACCTTTGGCGCCCATATTAAGAATCTAAGATTAAAAGCTCTGAAATCACTTAATATTCTTAAAGTCCTGTCCCACCGATCCTGGGGTTCTGACCGGACGTGCCTTTTGAGGATATATCGCTCGATAGTGCGATCACGACTGGACTATGGCAGTATTGTTTATGGTTCAGCTAGGCCTTCCACTCTAAAAATGCTTGACCCTATCCATCATCTTGGGTTGCGATTGGCGACGGGTGCCTTTCGCACGTCTCCTGTGCCAAGTCTGTATGCAGAGGCCAACGAGCTGTCTCTTGAGAAAGAAGATTTTCACTGGGCTTTATGTATTCCCTGAGAGTCAGGTCTATCTCTGATCACCCTGCGCGAATGGCTGTGGAAGACATGCGATCTGAAAGGGTGTTTCAAAGCAAAGCCACAACTGTGCCTCCCTTCTCTCTGAGACTGAAAAGTGCCAGTGAGAACATGGGACTCGATTGGAGGCCCCCTGTAGTGCAGTCTACTATTGCAGGAGCACCTTGGGAGCACCCTGTCATTAAGTGTGACCTTTCACTCACGCGATACAAGAAAGCTGAAACTCCCAATGGTGTGTTTCTTCAGGAATTCTTTGCACTGCAAAGTCAGTATGCCGAATATGTAAGCTTTTACACAGATGGTACAAAGACTGAATCTGTTGTTGGGTGTTCTATGATAGGCCCGACAGTTCAACTTGTTAGGCGAATCAACTCCTCTGCTTCTATTTTTACAGCAGAACTCTATGGTCTGCTTCTAACCATAAGCTACATACTGGATGAAAAGCTGTCTCACTCCATCGTATACACCGACTCCCTCAGTGCATTGCATGCACTGTCTTCACTAACACCCTCAAGCACTTCCTGCTCCTTGAACTGCGAAATAAGGTTGTTGCTGCCTCAAGAAAGGGATACGAAATCATATTCTGCTGGATTCCCAGCCACGTGGGCATTCCGGGCAATGAGGCAGCAGATCGCGCAGCAAGTACTTGCGTGAAGCGAACAGTTGATTTCCACAACATTCCTTATGCAGACTACAAAGGCCTTCTCAGGCGTCACGTTAAGCGCAAATGGCAGGCTGAATGGGATCAAGAAATCAGCAACAAGTTGCACATGATCAAACCTCTTTTGAGCGAATGGCAGAGTGCACGCCACCAGGAACGCTTTTTTGAGGTTGTCCTTTGCCGGCTCAGGATTGGTCACACTCATCTGACTCATGGCTACCTCCTTCGTGGGGAAGATGCCCCCACTTGTCAGCAGTGTGACAATGCCTTAAGCATTCTACATATTCTAGTTGAATGTCCTGCTTATCATGAAAAACGTCTTTTGTATTTTTCGCAACTGTATCGAGAACAAGTCCCACTACACCCAGCTCTGCTCTTAAGTGATGATTCTCTTGTGACACACACTAATGTTTTCAAATTTTTAGATAGTATCGGCCTTCTACACCGATTGTAGCTTTCTTAACCTACAGATCATGCCCATCACTTTTTTACCTTTTGGTACCCCATTACCATCTTTTATCTAATCACTGGCTACTAAAGCCTCTTTCTTCTTTCAAAACCTTTTCCAGCAATAGACTTGTTTTTGGCGCTCTATGGCCTTAGTTGCTTTTGCGCCACAAACACCAAATCAATCAATCAATCAATCGGACCCTACAAGGTCATCCGCCGCCTTGGGGACTTGAACTACAGGTGCTCCCCGACGGAACCCGACCATCAGGACGCCGCCGGCCACGACACGAAGTCTTCCACGTAGTTCGACTCAAGCCGTTCTACGCACGATAGGATTGCAACACTGCATGTTAATTTCGTTTCACCTAAATTTTTTAGCCATTTCTGTTTTCCTTTCGCGTTGCATCGGGACGATGCACTTTTAAAGGGGTTAATGCCGCCCGCAGAAGTGAGAAAGCAACGCTCGGTCATTGACTTCTAGAAGATTCGCGTTCATTCTCGCACCAGGCGTAACTTTCCGCCTGCTTTGTTGTTCTCGAAAGTGCCAGTTCATACTCGCCCCGAGCGCGCGACGCTCGAGCCTTCTTCGCCAAACATTCGAGATAGTAACGCACTGTAGATAAGCAGCTACCCGCGACCATGTCGAGTCAGTCTCGCTCGCGCTCTGTTTTGCCAGCCGAATCGCCGCCTGCTTTTCTGCTGCCTCGACGCTCTTTACTTATTTTTTGGTTGGCACAAGTTTGCTCATTAAACCTTTATTTTTAGTTCACTCTTCACCTCCTCGTCGCCTTAATTCGTGACAATACTTCTGTTAACTGGTGTTGTCTTAGTGTGAAATAAATTGCGCCCTTGTGCTTCAGGGAGAACATGTAAAACTGCCGCTGCTTAATATACTGGCAATTGGTTGTCAAAACGTCTGCTGCATTTTTGCCTTCGGGCAGGTGGACCCTTAGTCCCCCAGTGCCCGGTGTGGTTGATAATTTTAGTTGTGGCAGGGATGGAATCTGATGACGGCATGCTATTTTCTTTCTTTTTTACGCTGCGAACGTGGTCATTTTACACCACCTGGATATAAAGCCATTGGCTGAACTTTCTAGGTAATCAAGAGACGGGACACGGACTTTCCTGCGATTTGTTATCGTCGTCGTTCGGTGCACTCTTTCTACACCCCCTGTTTCTCCTCCAATTATGCCCTCTCCACTTCTTTTCTGTTCCGCGAGCTTCCTCACGCCGCCTGCTTCTGCTCCTCCCGTTCCTATGTGCTGAATTCATAGCTCAGTTAGCAAGGCACTCGGCTTCCACATCGGTGGATCACCGATTCACAAAATGGACTGACCCGCGGACGGATTGATCACGTGATGGCACCTCCGCAGATCGTCCGTCTCTTGAACACACAAAGAAGGCGACAAGACGACGACGGCGAAAACAGACTGAAGATGTCCGCAATCCCCCAGTGCTGCGAGACCTCTGTTTCCCACTGCGGCACTGTTGTCCAAGAGCGAAATCGAAGTTTGCCGCTACGGCGCCCTTGCTACCGTAAAATAATTGTTGCGTGCCGTTATTCCATACAGTAAGAGAGAACACCGTAATAGGCTTGTCGGGAAGCGGCTCTAGCTTAACAAACCCCTGGCATGATAGAGGCACAATCGTGCATGGTAGTGTTTGAGGGAAAAGGAAGCTTCTACGTAGAAATTACGAATTCATTGTTTGTTGGAGGGGCGTCTGAAGATGCCTCCACCCAATGAGCGCTCCTGCACAACACTTCAGTACACCACAGCCGCAAGAAAGGTATTGCTTAATGAAAGGCTTACTGAAAAGAAAATTTGCGTGCGCTAAACGAGTTTTGAAAGAAGTTTCTTGAAATGGACCCGGTTATGTATCGGAACATGCGTCACATCAGTCGGGCAAATTATCTCCAGCTTCTTTCAAGCAAGGACGCAGAGAATCGCGCAATAAAATGAACTGCCGAGGTGATAAAGCCCAATGATGAGCCATCTTTGCTTTGCATGACCAATAATAAAGAACATAAATAAAAAAGCTGCACTTCTGCCTGCGTACACGCTTTTTAAATCCTTCACTTGCCAAACATCAGCGAGTGAAAAGTCGATCGACCAATTCAGTTCGCGCGTCGGCGGACAAGGAGCGGATCGTAAATATTGGCGATGTAACAGTTTCCCGGTCCCAGGACAAAAATCACAATTCCATCAGCTCTGTCGATTGAGCGTAAAACCTGGTTTTGACTCCAAGCACAAGTTGATTTTGTTTTCAAGATTGTTTAGGGGTAGCGGACTGACCGACCTACGTTGTGCTTACGCTGCTCTGTGGGTTAGTTGGTCGATAAAACTACCACTTTAAAATCTCCACATCCTCGGGCTAGCTCTGCTCCTTTGATACTAAAAGGAATGGCGGGAATGTGTCAGATTTCGCAGTTGGTGGTCCAGTGGTGAAACAGGCTATAAGGAAGTGACAGGTTCAGGTGCGAAGGACGTCTTTTTCATGTCTTGTCTCCAACGCACGCTCGTTGCCTTCCATCATGCGTTATGATACGAACAAGTGTTACTGAAGAGCGAAAGCTCGTGATCGAGGTGGAGTAGTGGAGGACTTCTCAGCCCTTTCGCTCTTGCTCTTCTATAAAGCGTTTCGTCGGACGTCGTATGGCTAGAAAATTATTTTAATGGCCGTTGTTGAATTCGTATCGTCATTGAAACTTGTTCTTGAGATGTTTTATATTCAATTGTGCGGCTTGCAAGCAGTGTAAAAAAACCATAAATGAGACATAGCTGTACGTCGAATTTTTATTATAAAAAGAATAGCAAATATTATCACATGCCCCTTTCTTTTGATTTGGCTCAGACACCATGAAGCACCGTCAGAAATACAAGTGCCAATCGCAACAATCGCTTCCGGCGCGACTGGGCGGATTGCTTTTCCACAGGTTGGTTCTTGGCACGGCAAAAGCAATACCTCACGAATCACACTCCGACGTGCGATGACGATATCTATTTTCTGCGTTGAATAAAAAAAGAGGGTGCGTTGCGACATTTTATCCTATTTTTAAAAAGGAAATTGGAGGCATATCAATCTATGTCACAATTGGTTTTAGTAAATGTTAAGAGCCCTTACCCTGAGTCATTGCCTTAAATATATATTATCTGAAAATAATTTTGGGCGTGTTTCATGGTGCACTAACGCGAATTAAACTGTTCACGATTCAAAGTAGTTTTAATTCATTCCTTTAGTGACTCATGCACTTAAATAAAGACCAATGTCATGGTTGGTAAGATCTCGAAAGTATTCCCCTTACGAATACTGGTATTGATTTACAAGATGAACTATTGAACAGCGTACAGACAAAAACCTGACTCGAATTGATTATAGGTGTCTTTATCGCTGAGAATGATCGCGTGTGGGCAAAATGCTTTTTCACACCATCCTATTTATTTAGTATTAATGCCTGACGTCGACGAATTCGGAGAAGAAAGTGCAAGCAGAACACTGCGACAAATTTTGCCCTATGTCTTGATTTTACAAATAGTCCAGATAGCATATAAAAAATCGTAAGGGTGCAGGCGAGCTGGAGAATATTAACCATGTTGAATTAACCTGAGACTGGGGTAGAGAAGAAACATCAAAACGTAGAAGGGACAGAAAATAGACAGGACGACGTCTCAAACTCAGCTAACTCGTTTATTTAGTCCACCTCCTTATATAGTCTCAATCTCAAGGTCAGTCTCCACCAACACAAAATGACGAAGTCTATACAGTTGTCACGAATCGCCGAAATTTCTTTTTTTTTAAATCTTGTTTTGTCATTTTTTCTACATTTCTTGTGTGTGAGGGGTATGTCGGGGCATCCCGGGAATCCCGAAAGAAGCGACCGGGGAGTCGGGGACTTGATCTTTATCTCCACTCCGCCTTGCGTACGCGGCACACCGAGAGACAGGAGGCTTTCTGCGTGTGCATTCTTATATTGGGCCATGCCGAATGTACGGACGGGAAGCTTGCCGCGCTCTGGTTTTCTTTATGTTCAAGCCGCTTTGAGAAGGCGTCGCACCCTGAACCGAAGGTTTGTTTTGTTTGTGTTTTGCTTTTGTTTGGTTGCGCCATGCGGGGATGCCGAAGAGGAACGGTCGGGGGTCTGGCTCGTTAGCGGAAGGGCCGCTTTTTTACGCGTTCAACCGAGGGTGTCAAGTGACCACGTCCCCAAACCTCCCAGCGACACTGTTGAAGCTGGATGGAATGTAAAAGTAATTTTCTGTTTGTTTGCTTGCTTGTTTGTTTTTCTCCTGGAAAAACGAAAAGGAAAAAAGAAAAAAACCCGCGAAACCGAGAGTTCTGATTGGAGCCAAGAAGCTCGATTCTTATTCGTCAATGTGAGTGGCTTCAGAATGCTGCTAGTTCTGACAAATAGAAGTGAACTGGCGGGAAAAGAGACACGGAATCTCGAGAGCAGTCGGAGACGCTGCTCTCCCGTCCTGCGGTCGTGAAGACGACGGGAATTCGAGCCCGCCGTTGGAACGTCATTGTTCTTCTTTAGTGTTTTTGTTTTCCTGTGTAGTGCCGCGTGGTGCTAGTGTTGCAGTGCGAGTGCGTGAGGAAGTGCGCCCGAGAAAATCGTCCGACGGACCGAACCAAAACCACGGAGGAGGCATCCCATCCCTGGACCTCCAACGATCCGGCAGATAATACTTTTATTACCACTTGAATTCGGTTGCGCCCATGCGCTTTGAGCCTGCGGCTTGTATTGAGCGACTCTTCGGTTTCTTTTTGTTTGTGTGCTCGCGAGCGTACATCGCCTACTGTTTTGGCGATAGCTTTTTGTTGTTGTTGTTTGAATTAGTAAATATCTTGTGATTTTATCCTCTACCCTGTGGTCGCCTCCCCTGCTCACTTTTACACCAGGCGTGGCACTAGCGCCTGTTAACCGGTCGAACATTTTTTTTTCTTTTGTGTGCACATGAGCTGTGGCTTTTGTCTTTTTACGTTGTTTCAACTAATTTACATACAGGCCCACGCACGCGTGTGACAACAGTTCAAGTGCCACAATTTCTATCACACAATGCAAGAACATTCACAACCTTTACAGGTCGACGCGATAAGGCAACATCCATCCACATTCAAACTTGAACGAAACGATCTCTTCCCCTACTATTCTAAACACAGTTCATACTTCTGAATCATAACACCCCCTCTCCACATAAAAAAACACTGAAACGGTAGTTGAGGTTATACACGTAGAAAACCAAACAAGGCAAAAATGTCTTACAGGTTTTTGGAACATCACAAGCAGGTCGCACTTCAAACCACCTAGATCGTAAATTTAAAAAAATTGCATTTTTAGAAAGCTTTTTGAATTGCTTCAAAACTGTAGTGAAGTCTGACTTATGCAGTTGCCTAGAGATTTTATCCGCATGGCCTCCCTTACTATTCTCTTTACATCGTTCCTCTCTTTGTGTATTATTTCCGTCTCCAACCAACCAGTACAAAGGCAGTTGTTACATTCATGAATATGTTTTGCTATTTCCGAGTGTTGTGCATTGCTCTTTACATTTCTTTTATGTTTGTTTAATCTGTCATTGATGCAGCGTGACGTCTGTCCTACATACTTAAATCCACACTCCAATGGTATCTCATACAGAACACCAGTCTCGCAAAACACCGATTTTCCCCGATGAGCCTTTTTGCACTCACTCACACCTGTTTGAAATCGCGTCAGTTGACTTAATCAAAAATCTGAACTAAAGACCGTGTCTTCTCCAAACTGCCTCGCAGATGCTTTCAAGTTGTGAGAGATGTCATGAAAATATGGGATTACAGCAAAGCCGTTCCTTGATTCCTGTTCGGTTTCTCTCCTGCCTTTAATAAACAATTCTAAATGCCGTTTTATAAAACTGTCATCATAACCTACAATAATCAACCTTTTCCTCTGCCTTTGTACTGATTCAGTGATATGATGGGCACATTACCTTTCTTACGTGTTCCTGATCAATGACTTTACAATTCCAGCCTTTACGGTCTTCGAATGACAACTCATTCTTGGCAAAACCGGTTTCGAATTTTCTTTACCATACTCCCAACATAACCCTCGATTCACGTGAATACGTAAATCAAGAAACTGCAGAACACCATCTTCCGGTTTTTCCACTGTAAACTTAAATTCTGGAGCCGTTGACCTTATCACACCTTCTATGGTTTCTGTTAGACCATCCGTAAACGTGCATATTAAGATGTCATCTACATATCATCTGACTATTGCCGTACTCGGGGACAACCTCTGTAGATTATCGTGCACTGCATAATCCAAAGAGTTGAAGTAAACTTCAGCTAAAATCGGTGCGACTGATGACCCTATACAAACACCTTCTTTTTGTATATACTTTCTTCCTTCGTACTCCCCTACTGTTGACTTCAGATAAAACTCCAAAATTGTTAAGAACTTTTCTACCGATATACCTTAGCCCGATTGGAACTTAACGAGAATCAGCTCCAATGCCTCCCTTACTGTCTGCATTAACCGAGTATTTTCTAGGGAATAGTACAAGTCCTTAATGTCCATTGATAACGCTGAACAAGGCCTCCCATGATGAGTCTCAAAACTGTCAATCAATTCATTTGAATTTCTAAGTGATAATGAATTCTCTAAGCATGCATAACCCAACCCTCATTGTAGAAACTTTGATACCACTTTCTGCCATGTCCCACACTCATTGATGACCGCACGAAGGGGCGTTTCAGGCTTATGATCTTTTAGGAAAAACGTAATGCCTAATGTTGAATTCATTGCACTTGTGATACATTTTGCTACATCCTTAAATTCATCCTCATTCAGTACTGCACAAATGTCTCTTTTCAACTTTCCAATGTTCTCTACCCATTCCGAAAACAAGGTATCCATTGCCGTTTCTGTCTTTTTCTTGAATACTGGCATAGGTAAGACTCCAAACCGTCCGGACTTATCTGTTTCTAACAACTTTAAGAACTTCGTTTGAAACTCCCTGTTAACCGCATTGACTTCTGTGAAATTTCTTTTGTACTTTAGGTACGTTACATTCATTACTTGTTTCATCCTACTTATTGCGTGATCTATAAAAGCGACCTTTTCTTCTGGGTTAACCATTCTGGCTACAGTATGAATGGAAGACAACACGTCAATCCTCGAAGGCTTCAAATTCAGACCACATTTCGGTCCCTTAGCTAAAACTTCTTCCGTCCAAGGTGATAATGCTTCGCCACATGGATTGACAACAGACTGCCGTTGCTCACACTATACAATAGATCGAAACCACGATTTCGGACATCCATTAACATGAGACTTCAAGTCTTTGATACTGTCTAGGACATGCCTTCGCTTCATATTCCATAGGCGGTCAAACAGAGTTCTTCTGGTGTTGTTTCATTGGTTTTACTCACGAAAGTGCTTGAAATTGTCTCCCAGAAGACGTGTGTAATGTGTGGATGTCCTGAATCCTCCTGGTGGCTCCGTTCCGGTAGGCCTTGTTGATCTTTTTCTTTGCGTGCCACGGAATACCCGATGAGGACAGATGTTTGAAGTGCTCCGGATCCACGAAGTTCTTGCGAAGACAGATGCCGAAGAGAACCACATCCGCTTCTAACTCTGCCAGTCGACGTCCCAGTTTATCCAAAACCGCGAATGCTTGGAAAATTAGCGTTTTTGCCGGTGGTGATAG
>JAZHYW010041290.1:0-36207 GCA_037355805.1 Ixodes ricinus | reverse complement strand
TGCTACAGCAACTTTCCCTCGTAAATGACTAAAAAAATGTATGGCACATTTCTAAGGATACGCTGCGGCTGCGTTACAAAGAAGATGCTGTTGTGGCGGCATCCGAAACAGCCGACGACCTGGAGAACAAACGGTCAACAAACAAAACAGTATGCGAACTTTTGCGAGGTTGACATTTCTATTCCTCGTTGAGTGGAAACCCGTGCGCTAAATTCCAACGCACTTGACCGAGAATCAGGAGAGCGACAGCAGCAATTACGGTGTCGCCTTTTTAACGTGGCAAAGCAAAAAGTGACACAGGAGGAGGTTGAGTAAGTACCCTAGTAAAAAGTCTTACATGTATAAGCGATGTTTTGGTCCAATTACAAGCACATGGTAAATTAAGATTACGTGAGAACACAAAACAACCATGCAAGACAATACACGAAGATATAATAAAGTGATAAGTAGTTTCTTATAACTTATTTTATAATAATATATTGTTCTTATATGTTTTTGTAAGTATGTAATCTTACTTGATCACATGCATTTATTGGATCAAGAAATTTGTAAACATATAATATGTTTTACTAGCGTAAGTCGGATAGGCCAATGGGGCCACGTCGTTATGAGTTGAAAACTGCTGAACACCCAGCTCTGTGTCCGCGGAATGACAACTCGGGTTGTTTCAAGACTGGTTCGTTCACTATGACAAAAGCGCGTGCCCATAAACGTGCTGAGTGGTAAGTAGTTTTAACGACAAACGTAGTGATATCCGAGCCAATAGTACCCAGAAACCCGACCTCGCACATTATGCCTTTGATTTGTTTCACCCAGTTAAAAAAGAATGTTTCCAAAGGGAAACTATTTGTCGATTCGGAACAGGTGAAAATAAGAAAAAGCCAGAACTGCTGAAAAACACCAACATTGACGATTATAAAATGTAGTTTATCCATTGGAAGTAACGTCTCGACAAGTGCAATGCACCAGTTCGAAAGTAGTTGGAAGGCAACTGATATTTGATTGTGTAAAACTACTTACAAAATACTATAAAAATACATTTGTTTTTTTTGTCCCTCAGGTATGTGAGAGCTGTGAAAAAAGACCTAGATTGCCATCGCTAATTCTAGCGCATTTCGGTCTTGTGAATATTGAGTCGCTCAAGCATTTCACCCGAACTTATAAATATACGCGAAAAAGTAATAAAAAAATCCAAACCTCGGGTGTGATGTCACGCCTTGAAGTTTCAACCACCTTGCGCTTAACGCTTGTGAGGGAACGGGTGCGGCGTTTTTCACTCCTTCCTTAAAACTCTCCGAAGGAGTAGAGGCGTCAAGATCTATGAATAATACGTCCTGATTTCCTACCCCCACACGAACGCTCCTGGAAGAGGGGCTTCAGTGCTATTTCCAAAGAGCTGTTATACAGAATTGTCTGGAATATAAACTTTAAATTCGTGATCCTCAGGCTAAATCAAGACATTTTGAATGCCTTTCTTAAATACACAATCGCTTCATTTCTTATTTAAAAACAGACGATCGGCAAAAGATCAAGATACGGAGGAGCACATCAAGCTGCCATAAATACCTTTTTAACCGCAGACATAATGTGAACACTTGTCCTAACGCTTTAACAATTGTATTGGTTTATTTTCGCAGTTGAGCTTATCATTACAGGTAGACGCCCTAACGTACGTCAAGAACCACACCGATGTGTTCAACAAATCATCGCTAATGATATCATTGTCAATGCATGTGTGGAGGTACGAGAGGAAATATACAAGCTTTCCGTTTTATTATGGTGCGACGTGCCTGACCGCTTCTACAGCTAAAATATACGAGGTAAGTTACGCGAATACAAAAGTGTTGCAACTTCACGCCACAAATCCTCAAGTTACTTGAACTTAGCAGGCAGCCGGACCAAAACTTTGTGGTATATAGTTGATATTTGGGCTAGTTTGTGTTTGGTCGATTTGATGAAAAGCCGAAAGCTAGATTAGGCGCTTGCAACAGAAAACGTGCTAGCGTGCTGGTAGAATGTTCTTTCACTATTTAGATTACACAAATTTCGAGAAACACACTGACTGTCTAGTAGGCCTCTTCGGCATTGCCCAGTCTTTTTTGCGATTTTTTTTATTATGCTAAAGAAAGAGTCTGCCGGGTTGCATGCTCAATGCAGTCGCTATCGCTCACAGCGTCGGCTGTTAGGAGACCGTCCGAGACAGAGGTGTCTCACTGTTGGAGATGAAGCGATTAATAACAATAGCCAGCCTAACAATTCCAAATCCGAAAATGTGTACACCCTCTTCGAAATACAGTTTGCCTATATTGACATTTACCATCTTAAGATTATATGCAGTTGTTGCATATAATATCTGCATATGCAGTTGTTGCATATGCAGATGTTGCTTCAACGGTCGGCTTTTGGTGGCCGATAAAAGAGGAAATATAGCATAGGAACTATGGTGGGCATTCAGTATTCTAGAGCTAATTCCGCTCTTTATTTCTTTTGTGTCTGCGTAATCTGTCTTATGAGTGTTATTACGCTAAGCGTTTTAATGTGTTGTGTTCATAATTTTCATGGTCGCTATTGCGACACGCCAGACAGCATATAGCCACAAAATGATGATTCTTTCGGACTTTCACCTAATACTGTTTCGTTTTACGTTCTTTGGCGAAGAGAACACACGAACAACCTTTCGTGCCGGAGTCAGGCTGAAGACTGACGTCTCGTTTAATAAATATAAAACGAAATAAAAGAAAGGCGCCTCTGGTACGGGGCGCTCAGGTTACGCGCGAAGCGGCGGAACGGATGTTTATATCTCGGGCGCCGCGCGAACGGTTGCTCTCGCTCGGTCGCTTTAAGCTTTGGAGCTCTCTAACGTCGGCGCGTCGGCGACTCCATAACATCCCTCTTTCTAAGGGAGCTTCGAAAAAGTGACGAAACGGTCTGGCTCTTTTACACATCGGCCGTGCCGAGAATGTTTGTGGTCGACACACGTTTCCTCGGGCCTCGTGGTTGTTTCGGGGAACTCTTCGATGCATGGTTTATCTTGTTGATCGGGAAACGAATTAAATGCGTGCGATTTCTTCGGATCTCTTGATCCTCGGGCGTTACCCAGTAAGATCGTGGTGTATGGGCCTTGCTCTGAACAACTGCGGTTCGCTTTAGGTCAATTACCCAAACTCGCTCTCCAGGGCCGAGTGGATGTAGTTGACGCACTCCGTGTCGTCGGTCGAAGTATTGCTTTTGTCGGTCCCTGTTTTCTTGCTCATAGTGACGCTGTTCTTTTTGGTCCCGTAGCTTTGGTTCCAGGAGCTGAATGGCGATCGCTACGGTTGTACGTGTCCTTCTCCCTATAAAAAGTTCTGTCGGAATGTATCCGTTGGGCAGAGGCGTTGAACAGTAGATCATGAGTGTCTCGTACGGATCTTCCGTTTTGTTGAGTGATCTCTTTATGATCTTCACCGCAGCCTCCGCCATGTCATTGCTCTGTGCATAGCGAGAGCTTGAAGTGTTGTGCTTAAATCCGTAGGTCTGTGAGAACTTTGTGAATGCTGAACCTGTGGTTCCCGCAAACTGAGTACCATTATCAGACACCACGACATCCGGGATACCATGCCTCGCAAATATCAATTTGCAGTGCATTATTACGCACGCTGCTGTGAGGCTTTCCAGTCTGGCGATTTCAGGGTAGCGAGAGTAGTAGTCGACGACGACCAGCCACCAATTTCCGTAAATGAAGAAGAGGTCTATCGCCACTCTCTCCCACGGTCGACTAGGAAACTCTGACGGGATGAGGGGGAGCTTTCGGTTCTGGCCAATTTTAATGCAATTTTCGCAGTTCTTGACCAGGCGCTTGATATGATCGTTTATCCTCGGCCACCACACCGATACATTTGCCCGTCCTTTGCATTTTCCTAGGCCCATGTGTCCTCCATGAAGTTGTTGCAGGATATGTGGACGGCAGGATTCTGGTACCCCAATTCTAGAACCATTCATGAGAACGCTGTTTTGAACGGCAATGTGATGACGGTACTCGTAGTACTCTTTGATATCTGCTCCGAGATCTCGACGATTTGGCCAAACTTTATGGCTGAAGCTGGCTAGTCATTGGCAAACATGGTCTTTTTTCTGTTCTGCCGTTATCCATTGGAGACTCGTTTGCGTTGCGGGCAGGGACGTCTGTATGTGTCGAATGAAGCAATCGATTTCTACTTGCATCTCTTTGTCTTGCCACTGTGGCAGAGCGTTTCTTGACAACGATTCAGCTGCTTGGAGTTCCTTGCACGGAACGTGGACAGCTTCGAATGAGTAGCGCATTAAACGCATGCGCAGTCTCTGAAGACGTGGGGTTAGGTCGTCCAATGACTTTGATCCGAACAGAGAAATGAGGGGTTTGTGACCGGTTTCCAGTACAAAGTGCGTTCCCACGATGTAATCTCGGAATTTTTCGCATGCCCACGTGAGTGCCAAACCTTTTATTTTTATTTGGGCGTACTTCTTCTCTGTTTCCGTGAGTGTTCTGGACGCATAGGCGATGACGCGATATCATCCATCCTCTTGCTCTTGACGCAGCACTGCTCCCAGGCCATAGGATCACGCATCTGCCGATACAGTCGATCGTTTGCTGGCGTCGTAAATTCCGAGAACGGGGCAGGCTGAGAGGATTTCTATTTACATTCTGAAGGCTTTCTGCTGAGGATGATATCATATGAAGTACACTTTGGAACTGAGCAGTGACGATAGTGGATGCAGTAGGTCAGACAGGTGTGGCACGAATCGTCCTAGGTATGTCGCCATACCCATGATGCGCTTGACTTCTTGCTTTGGGGTCGGTATGGATCATCTGTTTCACTGCGTTGACGATCGTCTCGTCTGGACGGACACCATCGCCTGTCTACTTGATGACCTAGAAACTTGCTAGTTGTCACTCGAAAGACGCATTTATCCTCGTTGAGCGTGAGTCCTGCTGATGAGAGTCGTCTGAGGACTTCTCGCAGACGTTGCTCATGCTGCTCGGACGATGACGCCCATATCAAGATATCGTTCATGTAGCAAAGTACTCCCTCCATTTCTTGGAGAAGTTGTGTAAGACGTCTCTGGAAGTGTTCCGGAGCCGACGTGATTCCGAATGGTAGGCGATTACAACAAAATCTTCCAAACAGACTGCTGAATGTCGTCAGGAGTCGTGACTTCTCTTCTAAAAGATCTGCCAGAACACAGAATTCGCGTCCAGCTTTGAGAAGATCTTGGCTCCCGCTAGCCTTTCCAGCATGTGCTCCACTGATGGGATGGGCTGATATTCGCGTTGAATGTGCTTGTTCAGTTGTGTGAGATCAACACAAATGCGAATTTTGCCAGATGGTTTGGGGACGATTACCATCGGCGCGCACCATTCAGTAGGTTCTTCTACTGGAGAGATGACACCTTGCGACTACATGCTTTCTAGCTCTTTCTGCGTTTCACGATACAGCAAAAGCGGTACTCTTCTTGGTTATACGATGGCAAACGGCGTCGCGTTAGGTTTCAGCTTGAGAACGTGAGCACCTTCGAGAGATCCCAGTCCTTGAAACAGGTGAGATAACTCTTTCTTCGGTTCAATAGCTTTGTTCGCAGTCATGCAGATTTGAGGGCCAAGCCGAAACTTTTCGATAGCTGGCTTACCCAAGAGAAGCTTGCGAAGTCCTTTCACGATGTAAACTTCTTCGAGTGCTTGTTGCCCACGGCAGTTGAGCTTCATCCAAGCTGATCCCATGACTTTAAGGGGTCGCCCGTCTGGACCATGAAGTTGGCGTTGTGGCTCGGAGAGCTTGTGGCACTTTGCGAAGACCTTTCGAAAGATGGCAGCTGGTAACACCGTTTCATCTGCTCCAGTGTCTAATCGGAAAACAACAGAAATTTTGGTTGACGAATATCTCAATGTCCCATTTTTTGGTTTGAGGACAAGCTGCAGCTCCTACGAATCCTTGTTCGTGTACGAGGGACTTCATGGTAGTTGAAGATTTGCAGACTGTTGCAAAATGTCCCTTTTTCTTACACCTCTTGCAACCTGTGTTCTTCGCCGGACACACGCTCCTCGGGTGAGCTTCTCGACCACACCAACGGCAAGGTTTGCCTTTTGGTTTGGGTGTCGCGGTCTTCTTAGTAGGGGTTCGAACATTTGAACGTCCAGTTCCTCGCTGAGCAGGTCCTGCTGCTATCCCATTTTTGGATGTTATCCGGTCAATGTTGACATCCTTTTCTTTTGTCGGTCGGAGTTCCACTTGTTGCTTCCTAATCACTTCCGATTGTCGCGCAGCAGCGATGGCCTTCTGCAGGTCCAGATCAGGATCCAGTTGAAGTTTTTCCGAAGTCCTGCTGTCCCGAAGACCGAAAATCAGCCTGTCGCGGATCAATTCTTCCTTCAGTGGTCCATGGTTGCACATAGTGGCTAATTCATGAAGAGCAGTGACGTACTCCTCGACCGTTTCCGTCTCTAGTTGTGATCTTGTGTTGAACATGGCTCTCCATACATTATGTTACGACGAGTAATAAAGTAATGTTCGAAGTTCTCCATCACCACGTCGAAGTCTTGAGCCTCGGTGTCGGACAGCTTGATGGTCTGTAAGACGTCTACCGCTTGTGGTTCCATGATGTAAATGAGAGGATCGACTTGGTGTAATGATGGTTGGGATGCCATTCCTGATGCACTGTGAAAACGCTTGAATCTCTTCTTCCACGCCGGACATTCGTTAGGTGTTGTAAAACTGAAGGCCTCCGGTGGCGAGATGCGAAAAGTTGCTGTTACTGTTTCTTCGGTAGCACCGTTGTCGGCAGAAATTGAGGGCTTGTCCATTGTTCCTTCGTTTGCAGTCGATCCTGCGCTTTAGTAATTTTAAGTAGACTCGCGGAGCGATCTCACTTCTGACACCATGTTTCGTTTTACGTTCTTTGGCGAAGAGAACACACAGACAACCTTTCGTGCCGGAGTCAGGCTGAAGACTGACGCCTCGCTCATTAAATATAAAATGAAATAAAAGAAGGCGCCTCTGGTACGGGGCGCTCAGGTCACGCGCGAAGCGGCGGAACGGATGTTTATATCTCGGGCTCCGCGCGAACGGTTGTTCTCGCTCGGTCGCTTTGGACTTTGGAGCTCGCTAGCGTCGGCGCGTCGGCGACTCCATAACAAATACAATGCTGCACTATCTGGAGTTACATTTTTCTCTCTGCAGGAACATGTTACTTAGAAGTTTATACATTTGTCCAGCTCCCCTACAGCCTCTCCTGCAGTCGAATGCCCTTGCATGTTTTGTGTGGAAGCTTCTTCAAGGCCTCCGAAACCACTCTTTTGAGTCCCTCAGTCCCAGGCTTAAACAACTGCCTCCAGATTAATCGTGACCGCAAGCTGGAGTCCTCGCCGGAGTTTCTTTTATGGCACACAACAGGTGCACTAAACGTCCGACTGGTGGCAGGACGTGTCAAAAAAAAGATCGGACCCGATCAGGTGACGCGCAATCACTGAGTCCTTTGAATTCACCTCAGTTCGTGATTGGACGGCGTCTGATAGGGTTCTGCCGATTTTTGGCACGTTGTACGACCAGTCAAGCGTTTGGTTGCGCATGGGTATGTCCTCACCAGGTCTATAGTGCTTATCAACCGTGGGGAGCAATTAGTCTTGAGCACGTGACTCTAAAACTATTCAACTGCAATTAGAATTACTTACATTTAGGCAGTACTTAATTTAGATATGCGATTACATGGTAGTAAATGGTAATTGGTTGTCACAAGAAAAAATATAACCATTACTGTTAATATGACTTTATAGTTTTAAAACACGACATTTTTCTGCCGGTTTAAAAACGGGTTTATTGCAGTGTCCAATATTAGATTAGAATTCCCAAACAAAACAAATATTCATGTTAATAATTCACAACTAGATCTTGACGATCCCCCTGTCGAAGCCTTAGTTCAAGATTTCTTGGCAGAAAAATTTGTAAAAACAAAGGAGCGCCACTAGAAAGGGGAGGAAAATATAGTGACGGTCACAAATGTATTACTTACAAAGATATTGAGACTCTCTTACGTCTACTTCACACTCTTACAACTACTTACGTTATTACAAAAATACACACAAAAGGTAATTGATGACTGGTAATGGGGATCGGTGGCCGAGTGGGGTTAGCGTATACCAGCTAGGAGCATGTGGAGGGAAAGCTCGTGCTGCAGAATCCAGAGATACCGTGTTAAAGCCCCACCCTTCCACTTCCATGTCGATGACTAACGTTCCTGCGTGAGCTTGCGTATCACTACTGCGCTTTGCACGTTAAGGACCCCAGATTAGCGGTTGCACTGCACTGGCTAAATTGCTCATTTACAGCTGAGAGACAAGTCGCCCCTTGAGGCAGACTAAGTTAAATCTGTAAAAACATACCCACACCCCAAGTTACATGTAATTCGTTTACTTGTAATGTGTACCGTAGATGTCTAGGTGCAATTAAATTAGCTGCGAGAAGACGCAAGTCCGTGTTTATAAATAAAATATAAGCAGTTGCCCAGGCGCCGGCTTGAGTCACTTTGTAATAGAAAACCCACGAAATAATTGTGGCTTTGCGTGTTGAATTATTTCGTGCTTTTGCTCGGGGAGCAGTTCACGTCTTGTTTTATGCTGTATGAATTCTTAACGCAGAGGAGCCCAATTTCATGCTCCTTATAACGCCAAAACACCAGAAATAGCAGTAATGGCATAACTGTAATGAAATTACTGGATTATTTTGTTTTTTGTGACAACGAGTAATGTAGTGAATTACGTTTCATAATTGGTTATTGAGTATTGTAATGAACTACTTTCCCACAGTAATTTCGACAAAAATTACTTATTACTTTTGGAATTACTTTTCTCAGAACGAGCTTAGAGTAAGCAAACAGAACATTCATTCTCCATGATGAAATATCGTGAGTAGATATCAGAGTAAAAAACGAGGCCCACCTGAGCACAAAGCCTCGTACGATTAAAAAGACACGCACAAGGGCGGACTCGAATGTCGAAGGAGATGGAGAAAAGATTTCGTGGGAAGACACCACAAGAAGGTCACGGCCCATGAACTCCAGACAAGACAAAGTCACGAAGCCACATCATTATGACCCAAGTCATCACGCCGGTACTATAACTTCGTACACGGCTAAGTTGACAGTGCGGTGCTACGAGGTCACCGGAACCAATCCACTACCTTCCTTTTATCATCTGATCCTTTCTCTGCGCGTGGAGTATGAACGAGAGTGTGGTTACGTGGCGAAAGATGGACGTGCCAATGATCCAACGACCACAGAGCTTTCATTGTACTGTCAGTTTAGGGGTGAATGGCATATAGGCTACACTGTTTTTGGCACATCATAAGCGAGGTCAGAGAAATCAAAACCCGAGATGACAGCACATAAATCCCCAGCCTTCTTTCTCTCTCGTCAAGCATGTTGAAACTGTAAGCTCCGACCATCGTGAACAGCCAACGATTGGAATAAATAGTTAATCTCAAATGCCTTGGCAAGGCTCCAGAAAGTTTCGTGCGTAGCCTTGACAAGTAAAGACGCGTCAGTGAGGACGGGAAGCGAGTAAAGCAGGTGGTATTCCTCTCTGTCCTTCCTTGGCAGTCGGGAGTAAGCAAACGAGCAGATGCGCCACCCGTTTGTTCCGACAGTTGTTAGGAAGCTTTCCTCAACTCGCAACGCCTCTCCGCAGCCACAACCCCTCCGGATTCAGTGGCCGTAACCCAGCAAACATCCAGACCCCTCGTATGACAGGCAATGACTAGGGCTTTTGAAGTGTTTTGGAATAATACTCTTCGAGAAGAATACGCAAAAATGCAACTACCCTGTTAAACACGCCTAGACGTGTAAACCATTGTCCCATAGCGGACAGGTCAAAACGTGTTCGTTTTACACGCAGCCATGTGTGTTATTCGTCTATGTATGAGGTGCCGTGTAAACGTAACACGATACATCACGTGTGCCTTCCGCGAAACACGGCTGAGCGTGCTCATTCTAAAACATGGCGGCCACCAGCCAAGAACAGGCGAGAGACGAGCCTAGCAAGCCGCGCGCCTTTTTGCCAAAGTGTGAGCACACAGGACACGCTTGTTCTCGTTCGATGTCTTTTATACACAGTAAACACCCTCCAAGCGGCGGACGTAGCTACGTGCAAAGGTACGTACCTCCGTCGACGGCGTTGGTAGCTACGACGGGACTCCTAGACAGATAAACAAATCTGAAATTTTTAGAATAGATAAAGGACTCGAGGAAGCGAAATATTAGAATCGGGCGACGACTCGCGCCACCTAGGCGTATCGACGTTGGGCAGCTACAACGCAACTGCTAGACAGACAAACGGATGTCGAACTTACATGAATAAATAGCTCGAGCAAAATATTTGGAATAGGGCGGTAACATGCGCCACCTAGTGAGATTTTTTAGCTGCCTTTGAAAAAGAAAAACGCGTCTGGTTGTACGCTGCGCACGATCACGAGTAGACAGCAAGCCTACATACATTGCAGACGACACGAGCACCACATATTACACTGCACCGACATAGACATACACACACACTACAACGACACTCGACATTCATTGCTCTCCGCGGCGCATATAAGCCTGATATATGCGGGTGAGTTCTTTGGTCGCTGACCGTTACAGATTTATAGAAGACACGAAACACGGCGCAACGGACAGCCGAGTGTTAGAACTGTTTGCATTAAAAAGTATGAAGGCAAAATATGTAATGTTAGTCTGTTGCAACAAATAACGATATATTAACAATAAATATTGAACCGGTCATAAAAAGTTCAAAGTTTTGTTATTTTCTTGCTTCACCAGTGTTATGAGCAGTCCGACAAGCTTGAACCATTTAGAAAAACAAATTATTTGGATTTGGTCATTATGTATTGAATATTAAATGGAAATGATCCCTGCGCAAAGCATTTTTTTATATTCTTGTGAAGGACATCTGCCCAACACTTCACTTCCGCTAGTTGCAGTACGCGTACGGAAGCAGACGCCTTCACTTTTGAGGTGTTTTGATGCAGTTTGTTGTCGTATGTCGTGTCGGTGTCGAGTGGAGTAGTGGGGCTTGGGAGTATGTGACCGGTGTTATTCATGATCACTGGTGTGGCGCTGATGCGTTTTTCTTATACCGCCACCACCCCGAACTCTAAAGCTTCACGGACGCGTGGCACTGCATTATGCTGAATAGCGAGCTCCTTCTCTGTTGACGTCGCTTTCCTGGTACCACTCGTGGATACTGCAAGCGTTTAAACAGTGTGTATCGTCTAGCCTACATCCCCGGTGACGTACTCGACCTGTTGAAACTTATTGCTTTTGTCATTTTGGAGTACGCGAGGCAATTATCTTGCTGCTCTGGTTTCGGTTACAAAAGGAAGACAAAACGCTCGTAGTTCCCGCCCTCAGTACACGTTGGACATCTTCCACACTTTGACACCGGATATCTAGATGAACGAGGATTTACATTTAATTCAGAGGTCACTCTCGCCGCTTCCTCACCGTCGAGCAGCAGGATAAGTTGGTGACAAGACGCGGATTAAAGACTTGAGCATCAACAGCCCAACTGCACTCGGTGCCGATGCGGGCGATGCGGGTTTCTGTCAACCGGTAGGCCAGCACAAACTATGACCGTTCCAGCTCCTCGTCATGACACGGTGTTGCAGAGAGCAGGGTAAAATACCACTAGACTGACAATCGAAGAAAACCCACTGTTATCGTAAACTCTTGGCTTGTGATTGCGCCTTTGTAGATCATCTTATTCGTTTTGCTGGAGAAATGTAAACGACGGGCATAACAAAATCGTTTGCATATTCGGCGTACCTCGAAAAGCACTTACAAACGAACCTAGCCAAAAGTGCGAAAAACGGAGTCCGCACCCTCCTGGCTTCCCAGTCTTTGACCTGCTTTAAAGCAGGTAAAACACTGGGAAGCTGCTAGTAGGTATGCCTACGGAAACTGAAACTTAAAACTGGGGGCAGCGATAGAAAGAAAAGAGACAAAGTCAGGAAAGCTTGCTCGCTCTCCCCAATTTGGCAACTCTCAAGTGATTGCGCCATAATAAATGGACCAACGCCTTTTCTCAAAATGATGAAAAAGCACTATGTTCACTACGTAAAAAAATGGTCTCAGTTCATGCATCTGTGGGCAGGTAGGAAATCTTGCCCTAATTTATTCACACCGCATGATGAGCGCAACAAACTCACTCCAGGTTTACAGGAATATATTGGGGGTGACTTAAGTTTCCCTGAAACTCTGTATAACCGGTCGTTTGCAGGACCGAATCATCTACTCGAGTGGTGTGCGTCGCTGTGCCAACACGTCGCTCTGCAAACGCAGTTCAACAACACGAAGCATAAAATGGCAGATTTAGGACAACAATCCAAAGTCCATGGTACAATTAAAACAACGTAATTTTGTTGAAAATGCGCGCAGCTTTTTACTATCGGTATGGGTCGGGAATCTTCCACATTTTGAAACGGAACAAAGGAATATTTTCTTTAAAAAACACCGCTGCGTTCTCCCGAACCAGCTGGTCGGTCCGGATCAGCTGACGACGACAGGACTGAAGCCGTTGAACCTCAACCCCACAACAACCAATTTGCACTCCATGTTAGTGTGGGTGTCTACTTCCAAGCACCGTACCACACACCATGAACGTTTCAGTTCTTTGTGGCGTCGCCGTGTTGCACCAAACAGAACGAGATCGCCGTAGTGAACGCAGCGCTGTCGTGAACGTTGGGTTGTGGTTGCACATTCGTGGACCCTGTGACTCCCTTCGCTTTCAAAGCACACGCGACGATTACGAATGATACTTTCCGTCTTCCGGGAACATCACAGGGGCACTTCTCCGGTCATGTTTTAGCGACATGTGGTCGCAAGCCAAGGAGCTTCTCGTGTCCCGTCAAAGAAAAACACTACAGCATTGTTGTGTTGTTGCCAGATTTTTTTCCGACCAAACGAAAATAACAAAAGCAAAACCGGCTCTAGCTTTCAGCGTACATCGGCGTTGCGCTGTGGCCAGATTTTTTCCGTCAGGTCTAAATTAAAGATAACCTGCAGATGCAGCGACGCTGGCATAAAGTTTTAATATAGCGGCCACCGCGGAGCGCCGTAAATTCTGAGGAGGGTGCAAGAAAAGCGGCGGCACACCCTCCCCCTCCCCCTGGTGTTACATGGCCGTTTCGCTTGCAGTTGAAGGGTTGAAGCCACAACGAAACCAATTGCAATGTCACGTGTTCAAATCGGGGACACGCTTTTTATATCCATTTTAACTGTTTAGAACGAATAATTAGACCAATATTTTATTTGTGGTGTGTAAGAAACTAATATTCTGACCCCTAAAATAAGTACAAATGTGGGCGGCATGAGAGATGCCGCATTGCCATCGGCCAAAATCAATGGCAGCGCGCGAAGGTGCGGGCTTCGCCCATTGCTTTTGATGCGTATCTGCCTCCGACACATGTTTCTTTCCATGCCATTTCTCTCCACGGTCCTTTCTAGGTGTGTCCCCAAGCATTCCGGTGCTTCTGTAGCCGGCAATGCTGCGGTCGTCGCCGGGGGTGATGCGTGTTTTCGAGGTCGGCTACACGGTTATGCGTGTATGACCAAACCAAAACGCGTTTTTTACAACCTCGTTTGATTTTTGAATGAAATATCCATTAGCCAACGTGTTAATTTATGCAAATATGTGTACATAGCGTGTTTTTCACGTGTAGTGCCCTTGGAAGAAAAGTCTGAGGGGCGTCCGAGTCGGAAGGAAAACCTTTCTTATGCTTTATTATAACAACGAGCTCCCATGCCCAGGAAAACTTATTTCACAAATTGAGATACAGATATATTGTAGAATATCTTTTTCCGTGACTTTGAATACCACTTTTGTTTTCCCCCGAAGATGTAACTAAACGCCAGAAAACACGTAAAACCTCCGACCACTCGTTACGTCATAAGATTGTCTTTCGGCCGCCAACCGCTTGTCGCTCGAAAGACGCACGTCAGAACGCAAGGTTGCCAGGTATATTCCCCTGCACTGGCACCCGTCGTGACGTTTTTCTCGGCCTTTCTGTCTAAATTAGCGACAGTGTGCGTACATAGCTTTGATAGGCGCTAAGATCCTCGAAAGCGGAGTTGCCGAAAACTTCTTTTGTCACTTCACGCTCCGGAAAAGAGGGTCTCCAGCGGTACTTTGTAAATATTTATTTTTGTGGCCTCCATGCGAAAAAAAATTGACCGCATCTCCACGTGGTGAATGATGTTGATTGGGGCGAAGCTCTGGTGGTGCTTGTCTGCGTAGACGCTGAGCCGCAGCATGCCGAGCCTTTCGTTCGCTTTCATCCATGTCAGAAAGAGAATGTGTGGTATGGAACGTGGTTATATACGCATTTGAGCATTTGACCGCAGCGCCCTCTCGTCTATAAACGTTGAGCCAATGCATGCAAAGTTTAACGCGATTATATACGCATTTGACCGCAGCGCCCTCTCCTATATAGACGTTGAGCGGCTACATGCAACGTTTCATCTATGACATCCCTAGCTCTTCAGTTACTACCGCATCTCAGAGCCCCCTACTCGTCCCGCAGTCTCAGTCGTTGCCGAGTGGTTAAGGCGATGGACTAGAAATCCATTGGGGTCTCCCCGCACGGGTTCGAATCCGGTCGACTGTTCAAACATATTTTTTCATCACTTTTGTCATCTTTTTTTTTCATCACCATTTTCATCATTTTTTTTGCCCTACACGAGCACGTGAGCACGTGCTCACGTGCGCGTGAGCACGTGAGCTCACGAGCAAGAGCACGAGCACCGGACGCCGGACGGACATACGGACATGGCTAGCCCCTAAGGAGCTTCGCCCCTAAAATAATATTTTCAATATTTTAGGTGCTGGAGGTCAAATAAAGATGACCTAAGTGTGTTTCATCTAAAAAAAAAACGTTTGACCTTCCATTTAAGTTACTGATACGAGCTATAACTTCAAGAAAATCAGAGTGACCGATTCATATCCCCATTTCTTTCAACTAAGGACCTTCCCCGTTGAACAGCGAGACCTGTGACTCATACTTTTAGTTATATCTAAATAAGAAGTTATTCATTGTGTTTCCTACTTGTGTCGTGTGCAGAAGCGGAACGACTCTTGGTATGGCTGTTGAAGAAAACAGAAGACAGGACAGACGCTGAAACTCACAACTCTATGTATCTTCGAAAGAGAAGAAGAAAGAAAAAGACACAGAAAACACAGGCACGTGCAAACGGCTAGCGAACTCCGGAGCGCGCTCCGGGAGCGCGAGGCTATAACTGTAGACATTCAACGCTTTAAAAAGGATATTTCTTTTTGTGATAAAGCCAATGAAGGCTGACTCACACAGCGCTCCCCCAAACCTTGTATAATGAACGCCTCATAAATTTCTCTGGTAAGTTTTTCCCTAAATCTACCTATAATATCAGTATTAGCCAATGTTGGACTACATGAACAATTTCGACAGTGTAAAGGCAAGTGACCTCCTACGTTGGATCTAAGTGATAGGGAATGTTCACGAAGCCTGTCGTTGATACACCGTCCAGTTTGTCCAACATAAGTTCTACCACATGACAACGGGATGCTGTACACCACGCACGAGGTACAGGGCACAAACGGTGAGACATGTTTTTTGTTACACTTGTGTCTGGATACCTTTTCTATGCCCATATGAACCTTTGAACAAATTTGGGCCATTTTTTGGGGGGCAGAAAAAACAACCGGTACGCCGTATCGTTGAGCTACATGTTTTAGGTTATGAGATACCTTGTGTAAGTACGGTACCACTACCACCCGTTTTTCTCAACATCGCGCCTAGGATTTTCTGCTCCATTTACTTTTTAACCAAGACACGCACCACTTCACTTAAAACCTGCCAGGGAAAGCCGGAAGACCGCAGTCTTTGAATTTGGGCATTGAAGCTATCCTTAATACAATGAAAACAAGACTTTTTAAGAGCTGAGCCAAGGCATGAGAGTGCAATACCCCTCTTTACAATTTTTGAATGTGCCGAGGCGTAAGGTAAAATGCCCTTTTTTGAACGTGGGGAGAAGGACCAGCATAAGTGGTTGGTGCAAAGTGAGAGCGAAAGGTCCAGAAATTGTAAGACGCCGTCCCTAGGCTCTTCATAGGTGTACCTGAGACCAAAGCTGCACTTATCGAAAATGTTCATTACACCACTAACAACGTCTCGTTCCACACTATTATCAAAAAGAAGCAAAAAGTCATCAACATATCTAAACACCTTTGTCACAGCAGAGCTTAGGACTACTGCAACAGAACTATCAACTCTGGCAAGAAAAATATCACTGAGTACTGGTGCAACAGACGAGCCTATACACACTCCGGATTTTTGAAGAAAAACATCATTATGAAATCCTATGAAGGTAGAATTCAAATAAAACGTTAACAGTTCAAGAAAGCACTCTGTAGAAACTCCACTCGAGTTTTGAAAGGATAGTTCATCATTCTCCTCAATGCAGGTTTTCACAGAGTCAAGTAAAATGTCATGGGGAAGTGAGTAAAAAAGGTCCTGAACATCAATACTAAACATGCCATGGTTGCCAAACTGATCAGTCTTCAAAATTTCGACAACTTGTTCAGAATTTTGAACCTGGAAAGGGTCCCTAATACGCAGACCTGACAAGTGTTTTTGCAGGTAGGCAGACACCTGGCGCTGCCATGTGCCTCTCTCGGTGACGATGGCACGAAACGGGCAAGCGTCCTTGTGCGTCTTGGCGCTGAAGAAAACTTCAAGATGTAATTTTTCCGCCTTTTTAACTCTTCCAGCCAGTTGGCTCAACGACAGGCTTTCACACAATCGCACTGCTTGAGCTCGTACTTTCTTCAGGACTGTATGCGCAGGACGGAAGTTCTTTTGAACCGCTTCACATGCTTTTTCATTAAATATTCCCTCTGGCATAATTACAAAGGTACCTTCTTTATCTGCTTCCAAAACACGTATTTGATGGTCAATGAGGTAGTCGATGAGAGGTTTTTGATGAAGGACCTGTGGGCGCCTCACCCCAAGGAGACATTCAAGACTTTCGGAAATGCAACGAGGTCTATCTTCCTCATCTGTTCGGACAGCCACTCTCCGGGCTAAGGTAAGCAGCTCCGGGGGACACAGTGATGGTTGAGTGCAAAACTTTGGTCCCAGCCCCAGTGTATTGCCGAGATCAGGTGGTATAACCACATCTCCAAGGGTCGTGAACCGGCCGGCAGTAGGGGGAACCTTGGTCTTTTTCGGTAGATGTGGCCGAACCTGCTGCCACAAAAACTCAACGACATTGTTCAGGTTCCTGCTCATCTCCGCAAATAAACGGCGTTGCCGCCCCACATTTCCGCCTTTTACACCACAGGCCGCCCACATATAGTCTTTGAAAAACCGAACCTGGTTCCAGTACTCCGACCTTAGAATTCTGCAGATTCTTCTGGAATGCGCCACCGAGGGCACTAGAAGGCCAGCCAATCCCCGGAGTTCGGCCGGGCACGTACCTTGTCTAATGTGCCAAGATGCAACCCTGGCACTGCACATAGATTGGGCCGCAAGGTTGACCAGCAGAACAGGGTCATTGAAGGAAAGATTACAGATGAGAGGAGATGAGCCCGATGCACAAGAAATTAACTGTAGAAGGGTGGTAAGCTGGGCTAGTTGGTACTGGTTACACATGATAAAATCAGCGAACAACGTTGGGAAGCTGTTGAAGAAAACAGAAGACAGGACAGACGCTGAAACTCACAACTCTATGTATCTTCGAAAGAGAAGAAGAAAGAAAAGACACAGAAAACACAGGCACGTGCAAACGGCTAGCGAACTCCGGAGCGCGCTCCGGGGCGCGAGGCTATATCTGTAGACATTCAACGCTTTAAAAAGGATATTTCTTTTTGTGATAAAGCCAATGAAGGCTGACTCACACAGCGCTCCCCCAAACCTTGTATAATGAACGCCTCATAAATTTCTCTGGTAAGTTTTCCCTAAATCTACCTATAATATCAGTATTAGCCAATGTTGGACTACATGAACAATTTCGACAGTGTAAAGGCAAGTGACCTCCTACGTTGGATCTAAGTGATAGGGAATGTTCACGAAGCCTGTCGTTGATACACCGTCCAGTTTGTCCAACATAAGTTCTACCACATGACAACGGGATGCTGTACACCACGCACGAGGTACAGGGCACAAACGGTGAGACATGTTTTTTGTTACACTTGTGTCTGGATACCTTTTCTATGCCCATATGAACCTTTGAACAAATTTGGGCCATTTTTTGGAGGCAGAAAAAACAACCGGTACGCCGTATCGTTGAGCTACATGTTTTAGGTTATGAGATACCTTGTGTAAGTACGGTACCACTACCACCCGTTTTTCTCAACATCGCGCCTAGGATTTTCTGCTCCATTTACTTTTTAACCAAGACACGCACCACTTCACTTAAAACCTGCCAGGGAAAGCCGGAAGACCGCAGTCTTTGAATTTGGGCATTGAAGCTATCCTTAATACAATGAAAACAAGACTTTTAAGAGCTGAGCCAAGGCATGAGAGTGCAATACCCTCTTTACAATTTTTGAATGTGCCGAGGCGTAAGGTAAAATGCCCTTTTTTGAACGGGGAAGATGGCCAGCATAAGTGGTTGGTGCAATGTGAGACGAAAGTGTCACAGAAACTAAGTGTCATCCCTAGCTCGTTCATGTGTACCTAGACCAAAACATGCACTGTATCACAGACATGTTCATTCGTCAGCTAGCAACGTCTCGTTCATGTTGGACACCACAACTGGACGGTGTATCAACGACAGGCTTCGTGAACATTCCCTATCACTTAGATCCAACGTAGGAGGTCACTTGCCTTTACCTGTCGAAATTGTTCATGTAGTCCAACATTGGCTAATACTGATATTATAGGTAGATTTAGGAAAAACTTACCAGAGAAATTTATGAGGCGTTCATTATACAAGGTTTGGGGGAGCGCTGTGTAAGTCAGCCTTCATTGGCTTTATCACAAAGAAATATCCTTTTTAAAGCGTTGAATGTCTACAGATATAGCCTCGCGCCCCGGAGCGCGCTCCGGAGTTCGCTAGCCGTTTGCACGTGCCTGTGTTTTCTGTGTCTTTTTCTTTCTTCTTCTCTTTCGAAGATACATAGAGTTGTGAGTTTCAGCGTCTGTCCTGTCTTCTGTTTTCTTCAACAGCTTCCCAACGTTGTTCGCTGATTTTATCATGTGTAACCAGTACCAACTAGCCCAGCTTACCACCCTTCTACAGTTAATTTCTTGTGCATCGGGCTCATCTCCTCTCATCTGTAATCTTTCCTTCAATGACCCTGTTCTGCTGGTCAACCTTGCGGCCCAATCTATGTGCAGTGCCAGGGTTGCATCTTGGCACATTAGACAAGGTACGTGCCCGGCCGAACTCCGGGGATTGGCTGGCCTTCTAGTGCCCTCGGTGGCGCATTCCAGAAGAATCTGCAGAATTCTAAGGTCGGAGTACTGGAACCAGGTTCGGTTTTTCAAAGACTATATGTGGGCGGCCTGTGGTGTAAAAGGCGGAAATGTGGGGCGGCAACGCCGTTTATTTGCGGAGATGAGCAGGAACCTGAACAATGTCGTTGAGTTTTTGTGGCAGCAGGTTCGGCCACATCTACCGAAAAAGACCAAGGTTCCCCTACTGCCGGCCGGTTCACGACCCTTGGAGATGTGGTTATACCACCTGATCTCGGCAATACACTGGGGCTGGGACCAAAGTTTTGCACTCAACCATCACTGTGTCCCCCGGAGCTGCTTACCTTAGCCCGGAGAGTGGCTGTCCGAACAGATGAGGAAGATAGACCTCGTTGCATTTCCGAAAGTCTTGAATGTCTCCTTGGGGTGAGGCGCCCACAGGTCCTTCATCAAAAACCTCTCATCGACTACCTCATTGACCATCAAATACGTGTTTTGGAAGCAGATAAAGAAGGTACCTTTGTAATTATGCCAGAGGGAATATTTAATGAAAAAGCATGTGAAGCGGTTCAAAAGAACTTCCGTCCTGCGCAGACAGTCCTGAAGAAAGTACGAGCTCAAGCAGTGCGATTGTGTGAAAGCCTGTCGTTGAGCCAACTGGCTGGAAGAGTTAAAAAGGCGGAAAAATTACATCTTGAAGTTTTCTTCAGCGCCAAGACGCACAAGGACGCTTGCCCGTTTCGTGCCATCGTCACCGAGAGAGGCACATGGCAGCGCCAGGTGTCTGCCTACCTGCAAAAACACTTGTCAGGTCTGCGTATTAGGGACCCTTTCCAGGTTCAAAATTCTGAACAAGTTGTCGAAATTTTGAAGACTGATCAGTTTGGCAACCATGGCATGTTTAGTATTGATGTTCAGGACCTTTTTTACTCACTTCCCCATGACAT
Source organism: Ixodes ricinus (assembly GCA_037355805.1). Classification (NCBI taxonomy): domain Eukaryota; kingdom Metazoa; phylum Arthropoda; class Arachnida; order Ixodida; family Ixodidae; genus Ixodes; species Ixodes ricinus. The sequence continues at coordinate 15,803 of JAZHYW010041290.1, read as the reverse complement.
TTTACTTGACTCTGTGAAAACCTGCATTGAGGAGAATGATGAACTATCCTTTCAAAACTCGAGTGGAGTTTCTACAGAGTGCTTTCTTGAACTGTTAACGTTTTATTTGAATTCTACCTTCATAGGATTTCATAATGATGTTTTTCTTCAAAAATCCGGAGTGTGTATAGGCTCGTCTGTTGCACCAGTACTCAGTGATATTTTTCTTGCCAGAGTTGATAGTTCTGTTGCAGTAGTCCTAAGCTCTGCTGTGACAAAGGTGTTTAGATATGTTGATGACTTTTTGCTTCTTTTTGATAATAGTGTGGAACGAGACGTTGTTAGTGGTGTAATGAACATTTTCGATAAGTGCAGCTTTGGTCTCAGGTACACCTATGAAGAGCCTAGGGACGGCGTCTTACAATTTCTGGACCTTTCGCTCTCACTTTGCACCAACCACTTATGCTGGTCCTTCTCCCCACGTTCAAAAAAGGGCATTTTACCTTACGCCTCGGCACATTCAAAAATTGTAAAGAGGGGTATTGCACTCTCATGCCTTGGCTCAGCTCTTAAAAAGTCTTGTTTTCATTGTATTAAGGATAGCTTCAATGCCCAAATTCAAAGACTGCGGTCTTCCGGCTTTCCCTGGCAGGTTTTAAGTGAAGTGGTGCGTGTCTTGGTTAAAAAAGTAAATGGAGCAGAAAATCCTAGGCGCGATGTTGAGAAAAAACGGGTGGTAGTGGTACCGTACTTACACAAGGTATCTCATAACCTAAAACATGTAGCTCAACGATACGGCGTACCGGTTGTTTTTCTGCCCCCAAAAAATGGCCCAAATTTGTTCAAAGGTTCATATGGGCATAGAAAAGGTATCCAGACACAAGTGTAACAAAAAACATGCCTCACCGTTTGTGCCCTGTACCTCGTGCGTGGTGTACAGCATCCCGTTGTCATGTGGTAGAACTTATGTTGGACAAACTGGACGGTGTATCAACGACAGGCTTCGTGAACATTCCCTATCACTTAGATCCAACGTAGGAGGTCACTTGCCTTTACACTGTCGAAATTGTTCATGTAGTCCAACATTGGCTAATACTGATATTATAGGTAGATTTAGGGAAAAACTTACCAGAGAAATTTATGAGGCGTTCATTATACAAGGTTTGGGGGAGCGCTGTGTGAGTCAGCCTTCATTGGCTTTATCACAAAAAGAAATATCCTTTTTAAAGCGTTGAATGTCTACAGATATAGCCTCGCGCCCCGGAGCGCGCTCCGGAGTTCGCTAGCCGTTTGCACGTGCCTGTGTTTTCTGTGTCTTTTTCTTTCTTCTTCTCTTTCGAAGATACATAGAGTTGTGAGTTTCAGCGTCTGTCCTGTCTTCTGTTTTCTTCAACAGCTTCCCAACGTTGTTCGCTGATTTTATCATGATGTAACCAGTACCAAATAGCCCAGCTTACCACCCTTCTTTGTATGGCTCATGTTGAAGCGCATGTGAAATGTTACGGTGTAAACAGGAAGATCGGAGTGCTGCTACATATACTGTAAATAAAACTAGCTCGAATTACTGTCTCAAGGTATCGAAAAGTAATGTCGAAGTAATGTCATTCATTTTTTGTCCGCGGTAATTTGTTCTGTAATTTAATTACATTTTCGCTGTTGTCAAAAAGAACAATAGTGTAATTTAGTTTCTTTTTTAAAGTAATTTTGCCATCTCTGCAAAAACGCATGTTTTGGCACGTTCCTTTTCGTGCAATAAGACGTTGCCCAGCGTAATCTTCTGTGGTGTCACCGGCTGTCAACCCCGTAGCAGCATCTACAACTCGTCTTCTGGTTCTCTCAAGTTGCAAAGGTTATACTCTAAGGCGTAAACAATGATTACCTTCAAAAATACTTACTCTACTTACTATACTATTCCTTAATCAAGGTGTTGTACAAACAGATTTGTGAACGTTTTCTTCATTCTTAAGCGCTGGCTTAATATAAAGTAAAATGTAAAACCCACCCGGAACGTATCAATTGAAGAATTCTTCAAATATGCCTTACACATGGTAAACTGAAACGCTCGACAAGTCAAGTGGATAGGTCTTTTGTGCCAGCGTTTTTTCTGGTAATCTAGGACATGAAAATTCCCCAAAAAGACAAGTTGTAACGAAACATAATATTTCGGCAATTTTTGCGTATTTGGCCACAAATTGCCAAACAAGTGCTAGAGTTGGTCTTTACTGCCTGGCAATTCGGTTGTCACCTTGTGTCTTTGAACTTCATTTTCCAAAGAAATGTTAAAATTAGATTTTACATATGGTTGTTGGGATGATGCCTGTCATATTTGGCTTATTTCTGACAGCATTGAATTTATGTAGCGCAGCAGAAACAAGCTCAGAAAAAAAGCAAGCTACTTCAACACTAACTGAAGCCTTAGAGTAAAAACTTATTTGTCCCAAGCTAGTCCTTTCTTTGGTATGCTGCATGTGTGGTTTCCGAGCGTATGGGGCGAAGCATTATGCATTTGCGCATTATGAACATGTACTGTCTATATCAATTTTTTTCAGGAGTGCAGTTCATCGTATACTGATAACATACCCAGTGAAACGTTTCCCCAGCACACCAGATTCGCGTATTCGAACAAAACAGGACGGGCGCTGGGTTACGATGACCCTCTGACAATGAAGTGGAAGGTAAGAACTGAGGACATTTTACAGCTCTAGTTGTAATTGGATCATTTCACCACGGGATATCACGTCAAGTGAAGACATATTTTAGTAGTAGTCGCTATTTTGTTGCAGTAGCTGATTATGATTTAGTTAGCGATGTACGGCGTCGGCGGTCCTTGTTGCAAAATCCTTAAAAAGATCGGACGCCACCACTGCCGGCAATAAACCTTTGTCTGATTTGTGCGAAGCGGAGGCGTTAGCGCTAAGCATCGCCCTGGCGTTGACAAGCTGCTTTGAAATTAGTGGTTCTGTAGTACCCGAAGCCCACTGTACGCTCTCTTTGAAAAAAAAAACATAAAAAACGAGAGCTCATAAAATAATCTTATTGTCGCACTGTCAATGCCAAGTTCTCTTGCCGGGAGACGTGCTTTTACGGGGCAGAAACAAACAAACAAGAAGCAACAACTGCGTTCGGAACAGACCAGAGAGGGGCGATTCTTTCTCTAAAGGAGGAAGTTATGTGGCGACGTCGATATGCACGGAAGAGAGAGAGGGGGGGGTGTGCAGAACACCGGCCAGCGCTCACAAAGTGGTAGATTTTTAACCTCATCTTAGCCTTGTGTGGTTACCTTTTTTCGGTCGTCCACTACGAAGCGGATGACTATTTTGATCCCAATGCCATAATTCGCGCTGCCCAATGTCTTCGCCGTGACATGTCGCAGCTTTCGCTGTGGCGGTATTGTAGATTAACACAGGACTGCTCATTTTTTAACCTGGTATTTCATTCGCCACCCAGAAGCATGTGTAATCAAACCGTTCTGCAAGCGCGCGCAAAAGAAAAAAAAGCTATCACCGAGTAAATACCGCACAATATAAAAATACTTTCGGCATTTCTTTGAAAAAATATCGCTGGACCGTGCAGCTATATTGAGCTGAAAGGTTCGTCACATTATGCAAGCTTCCTGACACTAGTGTAACACATGTACACTCGGAGGCAACGCTACTCACCAGGAACCTCCGATTTTGTCGAGGTATTTCAAGGATAAATGTAGTCTTCTTTCTTCAGAGTTTTCTTCTCAAAACTTGATTACGTACTAATAGACTTACCTAAGAAACTTGCACAATTTCCCCCTGATAAATATGTGCAAATGAAGCTCAGTTATCAGACACGAGCTCTGCAATGAATGCGGCTTGGGCTCAAGACAATCAATGCCTCTAATATCCTAGTTACATTAGTGTTCTTAACTGTCATTAAGCAAACTACAGTTGACTCAATCGCGACCGGCAGGAGATGCAGGTCGGGGCCAACTGTGATTGAGCCGCTAGCGACAGCCGGGTTCAAGCACAAATTTGATACTCTCACGAATGAATGCGACGAGAAGATAAACAGTGAACTGAAAATAAAAGTTTAATCGGCGAACTTTTTCCAAACAAAATAAAAAACAAGCGCCGAGACAGCAGAAAAGCGCGAGGCGTTTTGGCGGCGTAACATCAAGCGAGAGCGAGACTGACTCGACAAGGTCGCGGCAGCTCCTTTTCCAGTGCGCGTCGGCATCGCGAAAATTCGACCCAGAAGGTTCGAGCGTCGAGCGCTTGGGGCGAGAATGAAGAGGCACTTTCGAGAACAAGAAACTAGGGCGAATTGATAAATGTTGCGTCTCGAGTAAGAAAAAACGCGATCTCCTAGAATAGCGTGACCGGGCGCTGCTTGCTCGGCCCAGGACGTGGCGAGGTAATGCACGCTCAGGGTCCATCTGGCGCTAGAGTGCAGATGAAAAATTGAAGCAAATAGCAACCAGTTAAACATTGACTTCCGGTAACGCATCTTTCTTTTTTTATAAAGTGAGTGCGTTATCTTCCTGCGCTTAATTAAAAGAGCCAATATAATGAATAACTTGCAAGTAACGTGTAGCTTGGAAATTTCTTAGTTACGCTCTTTTATTTCAAAATTCACGACATTTAAAACAATGTCAAAATAGCTTTATGCATGCTTGTTTTTGCACTGTTGTACGCTGTTAGCGCAAACACCGCGTCGGCGCTTTTCACCACGAATGATATACATGCCAAACGAACGAAGGACATCTGGAATTCCAAGCGAAACGTAAAAAAATGACGCAGTAACACTGGATCAGTAACTGCCTGTGCCACGTAATGTAGTCCGATTTGTGTAAGTAAGCTCTGTTTTACTTTTTTTGCTTGTGAATATTTGCGAAGAGGATAGTGCTGCGTTCAAAGCACCATATGCAAGCTCGATACTTAACAAAATTGCAAAACGCCGGAGATCAAGTGCCCGATAAAGACTGCCCGGAAAGAATATAACGATATAGAAACATATTTCATAGTCGTCGTACTTTGTACAGCATGTTTTGAATGTCTGTAACCGCTCGTGGAGATGCACGATTGGTTCATTTTCATATAGTGACGGAGCGGGCAAATTAGCAACAAAAGGCAAATCCGGAACGCTGGCGAACTTTGAACACTCTACACAAGTTTGGATGGTTATTTTGCATAAAATCGTTCAGCGTTTTCACAAACCTGCTAGCAACAGTGGTTTGGGAATTAAAATGCTACTTCAACAACATTTGAAGTATAACCGTCGCGTTCAGAACTAGGCTGACTATTATTCACAATATTCGTAAATGAGGATCGCACGTTTATATTGTGAGCCTGCTGGATGTATTTCTTTCTATAAACGGCCCACCCTGGCAAACGCTCGGAGACCAGCTAGCCGAGAGCACGTGACATCCGGCGCAACGTGACGTAGTCTCTCTCGGGACGAGCAAAGCTGCGGTGAGGCTCACGTCCGCAATACGATTGCAAGAAGGGCAGTTTTCCGCTGCCGTGCCTCTGCTCGTACGGAAAGATGCGTCCAATTACAAGCATGCGAAGAATGCGTTCACGCGCACGCTGCACACTGCTTCCACGCATGGGGCACCAATAAGGTGCACTAATAAGGCAATAGATTTCGGCGAGAAAGGCATCATCACTACCTGTCAACGGTCTTTGACGGACATTACAAACGAGGTTTTAGCAATATTCACCAGGTTACATTTGCTAATTGTTTCATTCCTTAAAAAAGAAAACATTTTTGTGTTGTTTTTATTAAGAGATTAGGGTTCTCAATGTGCAAGTGCTCCCTTGAACACATAGACTAAGATATTAGCGACGACATTTTGTTGTACTATCAGTTTAAATATTGCGAGGTTTAACAACATTCACTGGTAAAGAAATAATACTGCAACTAAAGCAATCACACTTTTACAATCATAATGAAGACACAATCTAATCTACATGGCCAAAATAACCAACATGATCGATGTCATTCTCCGGAAAAAGGACAGAATGATTGGGCGTTTTTTTTCATAGGAATCCACAGGAGCACCACAAAAGTGGATTGGTTGCTGTCTGCTTCAAATTGCATCGCGGAAATCGTAGAGCCACTTGAGTCAGTTGAACCTCTAGCGTAGATTATAATAACGATATGGGTTCAGCCAAGCTGACAGCAAATATTTTCGGAGGAGGGAGCTATACTTGCCGCTAAAACGATCACGGCATGTCCCCGTAGCCCGCACTCGTCGGGCGCGGCCATTGTGACGTCGCTGCCGATTAGAATTTCTTTATGTCACTTCAATTCTTCTAAAACGTTCCGACTACCATTTCTTTATTCTAAAATAAAAATATATGTTCAGTGCATTTGTGTGGAACGTTTATAATTATAAAAACTGTGGACATAATTAATTCGCATCACTTTAAAGAAAACGTGACATAAGTTTTCATTTCGTTTCTTGTTTAACTGGGATTGATAGTTGGCGTTGTTAGGCCTATGAATGTTACACCGGAAAACTTAGTTGAGCTCAATGACAGTTGGGAGATTCTAGCACTCGTCGGTTCATTGATCGTTGAGAGAACTCGTGTAGCTAGCGTAGAAGAGAAATTCGAGTGGCGGTTCGTGTCATTCGCTGCCTTGACTTGAACATCCGAACCCTAATAATGCCCGGAGCTCAGCACGTTCAATGTGTTGCTAATCCCTATAAGTGGGCCTAATTAATATTAAATTATTTTAAGATAGGAACCCCTACGTTAATGGGGCCCTAAGAAGGAGGGGATCACGAATGCGAATGTGCCTAAATCATACCACGTTTTGTGTTAGCGCTCACCCTTAACGCAAAAATGATTACTAAAAAAACATCCTTGCAACACTGCGCGCGTTACAGTATTTTACCTCTTTGGCCATGAAGAAGAGTGACGTTGTTTCGGTTTTTATTGTTCCATTAACGATTTTGCTAATCTCAGCACTGCATAGAAATAAAGTCAGCGCGCGGTTGCCTTGCACCCATTCGTCTTCGTGAGAACGGCCGTTTGAACACAATCTTCCAGCGGCCGTAAGGACCTCCCTAGTTTCAAAGAGGAGGAATAAGGCCGGCCGCGTCCGAAAAATATTCTTTAATAATGGCTACCACGCCAGATTGCGAAATGACACTACCGACTCAAGAATACGTTAAGGAGCATAGGCCATTCAGGAGCCATTGAAACAGATCGATCAATCCAGCATGCATCACACGCCTTCATAGTCCTGTCTTCAACTGCGTACAAACTCATGCACGCTGGCAGCTGAAAAAAAAACCTGGAATATTATCAGTTTTGAACAGTCCAATATTCGAAAATGCTAGAACTGTATTTGGTTGTGACGGGATGCCGTGAAGTTAAAATGGAATATCAACAGCGAGACTGTTGTCGAGGGAATTCCAAGATGATCTTCCGCTAGGATTGCGACAATATTTTAAAATGTATATTAGTAAGGCCTCTAAGAAAGCACGTTTAAATACCGCAGAGGCCGACATCACGACCTACTCAGCAACGCGGGAAAAAGAAATCAATCTTGTATTTGTTAGAATTGCCGATAAGACTTGACAAATCGGGTGTTCGGGAGCAATGAACGAAATCTCTTATTTTTTGTTCGGCACGCGCAAGATACGATACATCTCCTTTTTTTCTGGTCACAACAAACATAATAGAACGCACAAGAACAATTCAAACTGGGTCGAGAAGTACAATAATAGCTCACGGCGCTTGCACAAAGTCCCAGATGTAAGCCATCCGCTGTGGGGGTTTGTGTTGCCTGAGCGACGTTCTTGGAGCTGCTGTTGGTGGCGTCATTCTGGGAGCACGAGCCATTAGAGCACTAGTCGCTGTTGGCGTATGGCTAGGAGATCACGGTGGGTAGCGGTGTATTAGAGTGGCATCTAATTGTGCGTCGTCTTCACTGTCGTCCTCTTCGTCAAAACGGAATGCTTCCTTGGTAGCCAGCAAGTAGTGGCGATTGCGTCGCAGCAGTTTTCCTCCCGTCGTGATGACGTTGTATGATCGGGGATGCCCGGAAGGCCTCAAGACTTGGGCTTTCGTGGTCCATGTACCCATGCTGACCCGAACGGCATCTCCAAGGTTGACAGATGGGAGCGGCCCCCTAGTATGGACCGTTCGACGATGTTGTGTACTTGGTTACCAGGGCCTAAATTGGTGTTTGGCACCGATGTTCGCGGCCTTTTGCCTTGAAGTACATTCAGCAGGTTCTGAACCCGATTCTCGCGAAGTGGTCCTATAAGCAAGACATCCCAGTCAAAAATATTCGCTAGTTTCGCTAGTTTTTTTTTAATTCGTTTAGCCACTTGTATGTCTTTTTCTGCTAGACCGTTTGATCGTGGGAGCCCTGGACTATAGCCCAGGGCTACTCGACCAGCGCTACTCGAAAAAATACGGGGACAGGATGATTCAATACGGGAACACGACGTTTCAGACGGACGCCCTTCTTCAAGTGATAGAGGAGACAAACGGCAAGGAACAAGCAATGGGCGTACACGTCACAAAAACAGGGGTTGGTACATAGCCACGAGAAGGGAAATGCGAAACCATTAGAAGACAGAGTACAACATCTTCGCTTGTCATCTATGGAAATTGTAAATAAAGAAAGAAAATAAAAATAAGTAAAGCCGGGACGTGCAAGTGCCACGTTATCTGGAACCTGCCGTATGGCGTCCTACGCGAGAACACGGCAACCATAATGGTCATAGGGGGTCTCCAGAAGTAACTAATCTATTTGCCTCCGACTCCACAGGCTTTCCCAGTGCCGAAAATGCCTACGCTGAAACGTTTGTTCGCAAACCGGCACCAAGACAACACCTTTTCCCCGCAACCCCCCCCTTTCCCCCAAAAAAAGGAAGAAACGGGCATTTTGAAACAATAAATAAACCCTCTCAACCCTCCTCCTTTTTCCCTTCCCCTTTTTTCGTTATTTTTCTCCTTTCCTATTTTCCCTTTTTCCATCCCTCTTATCCACCATGGCAGCAACCCTTCTAATGAAGAACGCTTTGGGCCTGGATATAAGTATTCCCACTATATACAACAACATGATACAGATTTAAGAAGTCGAAATGACGAACTGACGTAGTAAAAAGAAATGTAAAGGCGAGAGGCAAGAATGCACGAGAGCAAGCGATAAGACTCCTAGAGAAAAAAAAAAACGAGGCAGAAAAGATATTCCACGAAATCGACTACCGTAATATCCCGGAAGATAGCCCCCTGAAATTGAAAGTAAACCGGGTGAAAATAAGGCGTACACTCACTTTCGGTGTGCGATCAAAAAGTTTTAAAGTATGCAAGTTTTAGATTTTGTGAGCTGCAAAACTTGTCATCACAAGGAGGGTCGATAAACCAAAGACTACTGTCCTTCCCAGTTAGCAACATTCGCCCATCTCCTGCCGTGGTTAAGTAACACAATTTCTGCCGAGGTCTCCAATGGCCAGGGCCCTGCAATTGCTAAAAGTGGGCAATCTGTCTTTTTGAAAAAAAAAACAAATCGTACCAAAAATAGGAGCGGGTTATCTTTCGGGGGTGGGGCATCTCTCGGTATATTACGGTACGTCGTAGGAGAAGCGGCAACCCTGCTGGGGGCGACCATCCGCGGTTACGCCGTAAAAGTCACGAGCGATCATGCACTCGCGCACCGCAAGTTCCGCTGTGCAAGCGCGCCCGTTGCTTCGCCTGCGCAAGCAAAAATGGCAGCAGAAACAAAGTGAGTAATACTTGTTTTTGGACGTCTAAAAAAATGTTAATGTGCGAAAAACAGTTTAGTGTTGAGACCAAGGAGGAATTTTGTTTTGAGGTTGAAGATAAGACGGTGTTCCTCTCTCTTTCGCACTTGGGAGGAGGGAAGCCTGATCTAATAACACAGACGCGCATGTTTCGCTCAGTATGGCCGAAAGTCAAGAAACGGTCAGCTACATGTGTGGATTGTTCTGAAGGAAGGTTTCCTGACAATCTTCGGGTGACGAGACGGCATGTTCACAGAATCGTTCGTGCAGCCGTCGGTCTGTCTCTTCGATGTAAAAGATGTCGAGGCAGCTCCTGCAGGAAATGGCGCAGACGACCTTGGCCGACTTGCAGGTCTGGTTGTCAGGAAACACCCGATTGGCATCATACCTGGCACCACGCCCTGTAATGCTCCAAAATGCCTGACTTGCAAGTCAGGTATTTTGGAGCATTACAAGGCGTGGTGCCAGGTATGATGCCAATCAGGTATGTGTTGGTTTTCACCTTCAAGCTACTTTTGACAAGAAGAGAGCGGAGGTTTGGTTTAGCCCTCTCGAAATGCTTGAAAATGCCGAGGACCCGTCGTTTAGCGCTGACGAGCAAGTAGGTCGCGACCTCCGAAAAGTTAGATTGAGCGTCGTGTACGCATTTCGTAGAAATTAAAGATAGGCACTCCGATATGAGTGATGTCAAATCGGGAGTCCCCCAGGGCACGGTCCTCGGACCGCTATTCTTTCTAATATTTATAAATGACATAGTGAAAAACCTTACCATCCAGGCTAGAATTATTCGCCGATGACTGCATACTGTATTCAGAAATTAAGACGCCCATGGACCAACTTAACCTAAATACATGTATTGCGCGCATTGGTGAATGGTGCAATACATGGCAAATGTCGTTAAATTTTGAAAAAACCGTTTGCATGACAGTTACTCACAAAACTAAACCCAGTGTGTTTGTATATGAGCTAGAAGGAAACCCGATTGAAAGGGTTAGCAAATACAAATATCTGGGTGTGACCATTTCTCACGATCTACGCTGGGGTACGCACATAGATAATGTTGTTAAAAAAGCGAACGCCAAATTATGGTACTTAAGACGGTCCCTAAAACTAAGTTCAGTCAACACAAAACTTTTGGCATATAAAACGCTCGTCAGGCCGGTCATGGAATATGCATGCGAAATCTGGGACCCCACACTAAGCAAGATGCCCTTAAATTAGAAAGAGTGCAGAGGCTCGCTTTGCGCTTTATTTTTCTAAATATCGTCGATTAGATTCGCCAACGGCTTTGTACTCGAGAGCCAAACTTTCGCTACTAAAGGCTAAGCGTAAAGAGAAAAGGCTAAAATGTCTTTACATGGTTCTTAATGATTATCTACAGATTGACATGACAGCTTACTTAATTCCCGATGCGTCTAGAATTACACGTAACAAACATAGTGGTGCCCTTCATCAGCCCTGCTACGTCAAAGACTGTTTTAAGTATTCTTTTTTCCCCTCACGATAAGCGATTGGAACTCTCTCCCAGAACGAGCAGTATCGTGTCAATCGCTGGAATCTTTTTGTTCTTATCTTGCATTTGATGACGTGGGCAGCAATCCTTGAAATGGCATGTTTATTCAGCTACTATTTCCTCTTTTTGTCGCTTCATGTCTTCCAGCCAGCGTCATTCTTGCATTGTTGTATTGACTTTACATTTTCCCCCAGTGCCGAATGATTCTTTTGTAATATATTTTTAGGACGGGTTTGCAACGAACGCAGTTTTCAAGTTTTTGTTGTTTGTTCTTGTTTCCTTAATGTGTCCAGACCAAGTTTGAAATGTTCTTTTCATTTTTTTTAATTTTTCCTTCAGTGTTTATCAAGTTTTTTGTTCATGCCCTCCTATCATAGTCCCATGTAGGGACTGATAGTATTTTGAAATAAATAAAATAAAAAATAAATAAATAAGTACGACTTCCCTCCATGCTCGAAGGCGTCGATTCTTACCCGGTACTATGGTTGGTCTTGCACATGACGCATCGTCAAGGGCTTTCGTGCATGACTATGTGCGTGCATGACTATGTGCGTCTTTTTGCCCACAGAACACATCTGCACTAAAGCTTTTATCCTTGAATTAATTATGTGCCAGTATACAAGGTGTCACGCCTTTGCTTTGCACTTTTGACTCCCATATGCCCTTGATGAATACGTTTCAATACTTCCCGTTTCATGATGTCCGGAATTACGACCTTGCAGCCTTTCAAGAGGACTCCCTTGACTTGTGAGAACTCTCCATCAAACCATTTCATTGACCTCAATTGGTTTTCTAGTTTCGAGGTCTTTTAGGACATTTTTTAAAGATTTGTCCAGGCTCGTTTTTGTAGCCAACTGGTTCTACGTGGATTCGATAATCAGTGAAGAAATAGCTCTTACAGCGCATACTTCGACATCGTCGGTGTCGGAGTCACCAAATCACTTCTGGTCGTCTCCAGTGATAGCATGTCGACCAGAAAGGATATCCTGGAACATATACACTTTCAACGTCGTAGCGCAGTAGCCGTCGAAAAAACGTTGCAACCGTGGAAACATGTCACCAATCGCTTTCTTTGAGATAGCAATTAAAGATCGATGATCCGTCTCGACGAAAATCCTTCGGCCGTAGACAAAGTGGTTAAATGTTTCACAACCAAACACTATGGCCATCGTTTCCTTTCCTATTTGCGCATAGCGCTGCTTTGTGTCCGCGAGTGCTCGCGAAGCATACGCTACCGGTTTCCCTGTGCCGTCGTGGCTGTACAGCAACGCCGCACTGGTCCCGTTTCGCAACGCATCACAGGAAACTTTCGTTGCTCTAGATGGGTCGAATAGTGATAGCAGCGGCTGCTTGCTCATACGCTCACACAACTGCTTTCATTCTGCAGCATGATTGGCGTTCCGTTCAAAAACAAAATACTGCTTAATCAAGCTCTAATGAGTGTTGTTCTCTGTAATAGAGACGGTAAGAACTTGCTAAAATAATTGCCGACGCCTGGTAATCTTTGAACCACGAGCTTGTCCGCTGGTGCTGGCAACTCCATCACTCATTTGAACAGCGACGGGCATGGCCTTGTGCCTTCTTCGTTGCTAACGTCTGCAAGAAACGCCATTTTTTCGACGCCAATAGCGCATTTATTTCGGTTGAAAGTTCGTCCGGCGCACTCGGCCACTCGCAGCACTGAGGTTAAGCGTTTGTTGTGCTCTCGTCTTGAGGAGCCCTGCACTAGTTTATCGTCGACTTACACTCTGACGCCAGGAAAAGCTTCAAGAGTTTCGTTTAGAGTTTTTAAAGACCTTCGGAAGCAGGCAATACACCAAAAAATGTAGCCGTAGGAAGTTGTAACGGCAAAAGGGTGTTCCGGAGGTGCAAATCCTGGACGTCAGGTCATTCAGAGGGATTTGGTGGAAACCTTAATTCGCATCGAGGGGTGTCAACACTTCGCTCCTGACAGTTCGGCTTCTATATCTTCCCGCAGCGGCGTGATTTAATGTGCCTTTTTATGCATTCCTTTAATTTCCTCTGGTCGGTGCAGACCCGTATTCTTCCCTCCATCTTTAGAACAATGACGAGTGGACTTACCCTGTCTGTGGGCTTGGTGACCTTCAAGACGACGCCTGCCCGCTCCATTCGTTCCAGTTCCTCGCGGAGTGGTTTCTAAGGTCGAGTGGTACGAAACGCGCCCTTTGGACAACTGGTGTGGCTCCGTGCCGCAGAACCACTCGGTAGACTCGCTGGACGCAGCCGGTGCCAGCGAACAGATGGCGAATATCTCCGACGATTTCTTCGGAGTTGCTCCTCGACACGCTTTGTACACGAGACAGCAGTGCGAGATGATCGCTGGCTTGCAGCCCGAGGATGTGTCGGTTCTCCTTGCGTACCACAAAGATGTCGAGGACAGCAGTTTGGTCGTCCAGTGCAAACTCTGTTCTCATAACACCCACATGCTTAATTACGCCCCGTCATAGGAACGCAACACTGCACTGCTGGGCTTCCGTGGGGGCTTTGGGCGCATTATGCAATATATTCCGAAGAGCACTAAGTTGGCCTTTGCTCCTGTGTCGACCTTCAGCACGACTGACAAGTTCTTTACTTGTGTTTGAACCAGAGTGTCGAACTGATAAAAATAGCGGTTCGGGTTCGGGTTCACGGCTTTCGGCTCAGTTCCGGTTCAGTTCCGGGGCGCGAATATAACCAAACCTGCTTGAACCGGTTCGAATCGGTTTCAACCGCTAAATTGAGAATATGTTGGTTACGTGGTTCTGTCAATAGGCACTTGTTATTTCGTGAAATGATTAGCTATATAGTTTTTTTGTATCGTTTGTGCAATCCACTTTTGTTTTTCAGGTACATAAAGTATAAAATTCCACAATTTAATTTCTACACAACACGAACTGAAAATCTACTTTAACGTACAAAACGTCGTGTTTATACAACTCAACATCCCTTTCTTTAGCAGTCACATACGTATATTGTACCTGAATCAAAATGTATTCGTGGAGTGAGGTAGGTCGCCTAAAATATGATCGGTACAACTTTGCGTCGCAGCATTAAAAGTTGAATCGTTGTTGTGCCCTTGAACTAAGGAATTAATTACAGTGCATGAAATCGTGAAATGGGGACTTCGTTGCAATATATAATATGAAGTATGGTTTACGGAACACGTTTTTAAATGTATATATGATGACGACACAACTCAGCTAAAGGCAATAACTTTTTGAAAATATCACCAAAGTTAGAGGGCAAGCCCTTGCAGTATTTCTTTTATTGGAACACTGAGTGTCAATTACAATGCTTGTTTTTCTAAACAGCATTGTTTACATTAAGCATCGTGAAGCAGGTGACAAATCATACAGAAATGGGTGACTGAAATGCTTCACTCTAATATATGAACACTTTCGTTGTGAGATAAAATCTGGCCTAAAACAGTTCTTACCCAAGTGAACATTTTCTCATACAGGTTAACTCGCATAGCATGGATGTGAGGTTTGTTCTTGACAAGATGCCGGTCAATTTAATTTGAAAATAAGCATCACACTCGCTAATTGATGATTTTCGATAAATAAAACAAAGTGGTATTTGGTGCTCTGCTCGATATGGCAGCTGCATAACTGGACACTTTTTACTTTTTGCTCGCGTAATCGTCATTCTTCCTCCACCCGTCCCTGTATATTTGCTTTCGTCCAACCCACAGACACATAAAAGTTCTGTTCGTCACATAAAATAAGCAATAACAAACATCTATATGTTTGAGAAGTTATATATGTGCCAGGAACACTTAGTCATTTTAATTAGCATCAAAATTAGAAATTTATCCAAGGCTTTCCCTAATCACTTATAACGTGTCTATCGAGAATAAAATCGCCGAAAGTAATTTGCAGAGCATCTTTCTGAAAATTCGGAGGCGCATTTGATTATTATATATATCTTCGAAGCGATGGATCTTCAATTATGTTGCCAAATCTATAGTCAGGGATTATGTATATTTTTATTATCATTAATAAATTTAGCTTTATGAAGTTCACATAACCGTTTGAGACCGACATGGGAGGACTATACTCGAAAATACGCCAGCTGGCGAGTCTTCGCAAACGTGCTTTTGATCGCTGTTTTGCAGTGTAAAATACCGGGTACCAGGGTATGCCAAAGAGGACTTTGTGCTCACATGATATGTCGGAAGGCATATACACGAAATGTGCACAAAGAAGGAGATAACAGGCACTTTTTTTCTAAACGATTCCTAACACAGCAGCTAACGGCAAAAATTGATAGATAGAAATGCATAGATTGATATTCATTTCGGAGCTGGCAGGAACGAGGCCATGTGCTCACGAAAACCTTTCTTGATGAATGCGATTGTTCCGTTCTGCCTCGTCACCGCTGGCATCAGTTTCCTGAGTCCAACGTCAGTGCAGCGTCAGCTGCATGCGACGTCAACGACCTATCAGCCTTCCCGTCGGACGATTCCAAGTTCTTCGGAGTTCTTCAGGGTTCCACCCGTCCCACCCTCCAGTCAACCGAGTGGACTGTTCGAGTCAGCATATAAGCCGACGCGTGTCACGGAATCCCTGG